>JBAWJX010000067.1:0-144782 GCA_037356095.1 Xylaria sp. Z21 | reverse complement strand
GCTTGCAGTTGGGGTACCATTCGTATATTGATCGTAGGATGAAGAGGAAGAAGTAAATATTCTAGGTACAAATTGTATGGTAAGGTATTTGTGGGTGCACGGTGGGTGGGTCCAGTGGGGACCGCCAGGTCCCCGGAGCCCTAGGGTGGTGGGTGGTGCCAGGAACCCTACGGGTCCTGGCAGTCACCTGACCAAGCCACCCAGCCGTAACTTATATATTATTAAGCTTAAGTAAGCGTTAATATTATAGCGTAAGCTTTGTTATACGCTATTAAATAAAAAACTTTAACAATATTTTTTGTAAAATTTAACTTTGTATTTTAATATATAATAGTTAATTATTTGCTAAAAACTTACTAAATACTTGTTAATAATTTTTAATAAGTATTTATTGCTAGTAAGTTTATTTTACCTCTACTAAATTAAACTTTGCCTTATAAATTCCTAACTTGGTTAAGTATTAAGCTTATAAATAATCAGTTGATTTATAGTTTTTAAAAGAGTGATTAAACAAACTGATGTATGGTTACCCTAATGTGTTTCGTGCACTTTATATAAAAATAGCCATAGAGTACTTGGACGCCACACTTCTTTATACTAAAGCCACACAATTATATACTACAGCTACACTATTAACCCACAAATACAAAAATATTACTATATACGTAATAACAATTTTGCAACATAAAAAAAGTATAATATAACTAGGCTTATTTAATACGTAATCAAAATCGTTATTAAATAAGCTTGGTTGCACTAAAATACATACTGTTGTTGTTGAGATATTTAAGTTTCAAACCTGTTGGTACGCGGTAGTACGCGAAAGTGTAGAATACGCAACCAAGTGCCTAGGTACTCTGCGATCGTTTCTATGTGCAGGTGCACGAGACACATCAGTTTAACAGGGGTGACCAAACATCAGTTTATCTGTAGACTCGATTCGAAAGCGTGAAGACATCGTTTATTTCCGTTCCTATCATAGGTAGCAAGCCACAAGCAATGGGATCTAACCAGCCTCTCTAAACCGCACCCGGTATCCTCGCCGAGCGATCCACAGCCTCACGCCCCCCTCGATCCCCCACATTCTCACCCCTCGGCGCCCCAAGCCCATACTCCCCCACGGCGCCAGCCACATCGCCCCTCTTTTCGATCTCCTGCCACAAGTTCCGGTCCGTGGGGAAGAAGACGCGCTGCAGCGCCGTAACGGCGAGGTTGGCGCCCAGGACGAGGAGGATGCCAATGATAGCCACGGCCCACCACGCGAGGCTGTTCCCGAAGGTCTCTGTGAACCCGTGGTACACACGGTACGCCGAGTCGATGGAGTAGCGGCGCGGCAGCGCGTCGATGGTGAGGCTGAAGAAGAACCAGAGCGAGATTGAGAGCGCGCACGCGGCGAGCGGGAGCCAGGTCTTGTTGTGCATCTCGAGGATACTAGGAGACGATGGGTGTGAGATGAAGTTGTCAATTGATTAAGGGAGTAGGGTGATACTTACAGGATCTTGACGTTGATAAGAACGATCACGATAGTCAGTGCGAGAGTCCCCATCGGAAAGAGCGAGTCATCATGAGAAGGATCAGTGAAGCGGCCATTGTCGGGGAACCCGGTGAGATTATACTTGAACTCAGCCCACACGACCACAAACACCACAATCGTGTCAACGGTTCCCATTAGCAACCAGGCGATGCATTTTTTAAAGTTGATACCTTCATCCCGTTGTCCAAATGTGTATAACTCAGGGACGGCAAGTAGAGTCTCGGGCGATAGGTCCTGCTCGCAAAGCCCGAGGAAGAAAATAGGCAATGATGTAAAAATGGCGTTATAAGCTGTTAGACTCCAAGATTGGTAAAGCGATGTTCCGCTGTATCCCGTGAAGCCCTGGTACTGGGCCTGGATGATATAAAAGACCCATTCTTTCCAGAAAGTGCAGAGAATGTATTTGCTTGTCCTCAGGCTACATCCAAGGGGTTAGCAGAAATATCTGACCTCGATACCATTGATACTTGTATGCAAGACGCCTATCATATGAGGGAAAGAAAGGGGTAAGGGATGAACTCACTACAACCAATGCCCATGAACAAGCAACAGCCTTTGAAGAAACCGGAACTGCGCGATCGCATAATCCGCCACACGCGCAGCCTGCAGGCCCTCGCGACCAGAGATCCCAATACCCACATGCGAGGCCTGGATCATAGCGATATCGTTGGCCCCGTCGCCAATCGCCAAGGTGACGCATGACGGATTCGTGTCCCGGATCCCCTTGACCAGATTCGCCTTCTGGCTAGGCGAAGCGCGGCAGCAAATCACGGAATCAATGCGGACAGCAAGTTCAAAGAACATGCTACTCAAGATCCTATCGCCTTCTACAACACTTAGAGTGTGGCCGTCGATAACAAGAACCGAGTGCGAGATCAGGCCCTGCTCGACATCGACGAATATGCTCCTCATCGTGTCCAGCGGGTCAGCGACCGTCGCGTCGAGCAGGTAAATCTCCGAGAACGACTTCGCCAAATTCGCCGAGCGCGCAATATTGATAGCCGTCTCGCGTTTGTCGCCCGTCAGCATCCATATCTTGATGTTCGCCCGCCTTAGTTTATCGATCGTCTCAGGGACCCCGGCTTGAAGTTTATCCTCGATCGCACTGGCGCCGGCGAGCTCGAAGTCTTTTTCGATAGACTCTGCGGCCTTTTCGATGCGTTCCTGTCTGTCCACAAGACTCGTAGTCGCAGACTTGAAGACCGTGTTCCACGTCTCGTACTCCCTTTCGCTTATGTACCGATACCCGTAGAGTAAGATGCGCAAGCCCTCCGTGGCGTACTCGTCAACGTGCTTGAAGCACTTTTCGAAAACCCTCTCTTCGTCGGCAGCAATTGACTCGTCGATAACGCCATCGCCGTCCCTATCACTATCGTCGTCTGAGGAAACTACCCGCTCGCTCCGAATAGTGCGTGCCTCGTCATCTCCTTGTCTGCTCACTCTGCTCGATCTTCTCAAGTCTTTAGAGCTTCGCGTACTCCGCGATCGGAAGAAGCTCGGACGGCGTCCATAACTATCCCGAGGGGTGGTCACGCTTTTTCGCTGCATAGCCTTTTCAGCCTCTAAGCTGTGGCGTTCGCGGGCCTTGCGGCCAACCTCGCCCGCTGTTTTCGCAGCCAGCTCGGACAGTCTGAGGCGACTCATGATGACGTTGTCGGCACCTTTGCAGATCACACAGATGCGGCCATCCGGCATTCGTACGACAACCGACATTCGCTTTCGGCTACTACTAAACTCGATTACTTTTAGGACCTCGTACGTTTCTGTGACTTGCTCGCCGGATAGGCCCGGTACTCTGAGCTTGATTGACTGCGCGGGGCGGTCAATCATAAGATAGCCCATGTCTTGTGCCGCTTGTACAAGCGCAACTTCATCTGGAGACGCGGCTTGAAACGTGATATTGCCATTCTCGGACGTCTCGGGAAGGCAAGTATGGCATAGAGCAATGCACAGCAGAAATTGCCGGGCTTTTTCAGAGAATGCCGTGTTGGGAGACTGTCGGATATATTCTAACATAGATTCAGTTCCCGACCCCGCGCGCGAGGTCGGCGATTCAGCAGATTCAGGGTCCGGGAGTGCTGTAGCGGGGACTTCAGTGTCAGTGTCTGGATTTTCCGTGCTAGAATCTATAGGAGAAGCCTTCTCGATATTCTCGCGCGGCTTGCCTTCCACGTCTCCTCTGGCCATATTCATGGTGTGTAGCCAACTTGTCCCTCCCACCGAAAGCTTTCGGAATTGCATGTTGTTCTCGGTCAAAGTACCAGTCTTATCAGAGAAGATGTATTCGACTTGGCCCAAGTCCTCAAGAATGGTGTTGGTGTTGATGGAGACAGGGGTGTCGGTTTCAGCATCGTACATCTCGATGTCATTCATATGGAAGGCTTGGAAAACTTTGACAAACTCGATAACGATATATAAGGATAGTGGGATTAGCGCATTTATTAGAATGATCGTTCCAATAATGATAGCCCCGCCGGATACGGGGGCGAACGCCAGGAACGGGTTTTTTCTCTCATAATCTCGCTGCCAGAGGACATAGCCGCCGCTGATCCCGGCCGTGATAGCGAACAGAATAAATACGAGGGAGATGACAATACGATTGGTGAACCTATTGATTTTCGGTGACTTTGTGCGCACATGTTGATTCGCATTCATGCGGATCTTGCACTCTTCGCCTGTATTGATAACAACTCCGATCGTCTCGCTGGTATTTCGTATCGTAGAACCCCGAAATACTACTTCGTTGGCAGTCAATGGCATTGTCTCGCCATCGATCGTAATACTGCCTTCGAATTGGTAGAGGTTAGCCTTAGGATCCTCGCATACGAGCTCTCCTGATATTTTTTCCAGTTTCGAGATCGTGTCGCATCGGCTTGCAACAAGAGTAGAAGGCTGCTTGCTTTTCAGGTTCGTCTCGCCATCGAGAGCCATTGTGTCAATGTATGCAACGGAGTGTGCGCCGGTCGCGTGAAGCAGGGCAATGTCGGCAGGGACCCTTTCGTTCCTCTCCAATCGAATGATGTCGCCTACTCGTATATCTCGCCACTTAATCCGAGACCACCGTTTCCCGTGCTCTTCCTCCGATACAGACTCTCGTATTGGCCTCTCCCCTTCTTGTTGAAGATCTTTTTCTCGGAATCTCCTGCCAATGAACGTAGATGGCCTAGTAGTTGATTGCTCGGCCGAACTCCCACCCAGGTCAAGTACCGAAACGAGTGCCAGATTATCTTCCCTGTCTAACAGATATCGACGGTAATCATCGTATCCCTCCTTCGCCATAATAAGTGCAACAAAAGCAACTAAGGGGCCGAGCGTTGTATACCTCCCAGTTGGGCTCCAGTTGTTAATTTGTTGAAGTATACCTATTATCAAAAAATAGGTGTTGGCCAGCCTACCAAACTGGAAAACCAGCTGCTTTGGCAAGAAAGACAGAAGTGTGTATCGATTAGAGCGAACAGAGTTCGATATGTAGGGCTTGCCGCTCCGTTCATCTAAGAGAGGCTCGTTTCGGACAGCACCAGGATTTAGGGGTATGTGTCTCCCATCTTGGCTTGGGGGAAGGGGCTTCCGGCGCAACAGACCCTCAAGAATCCATCTCCGATAAAAACGGATGCTCAGCTTTTTTATCCTTAGTCGCGTCGCTCTCGCTCGTCTAAGGCTACGATATACTCGCACACGAGACGTGTCAAGGAGGGCGTGCCCAGTGCGCCCGCCGTCGTCGCCCGCTTCATGAGGCGGCCAGGGCGAACCGCGTTCTTTACTCGCCCCATTTCCGTAGCCTCCGACCATACCGTCTTGATGCCGGCCAGACGAATCCGCTGTCGCATGGTCGGCAGAAACAACCCGGCGAACGTTCATCGAAACGATCTAAAGCCCGTCGCAGGGGTCCAAGCCAATGGCACGATAAGGTGGCTGGCCGGCTGCAGTACATTTGATCACTCTGCCATAAAATCCGCGCGATGGTTATCCCGTCGAGTCCCACACAAATGACTATCGATCTATGGGCGTGGTCATTCGCTCACAATGACAACGCACAACAGCGCGTACAATGCGCAGGTTTTCGGTAGAACAGTGCTGAGATTGAGGTTGCAAGGAGAAAATCAATAGTATGTGATCAAAGAAATATGTGTTGTAGAGCGCTAGAAAAGACACTCAAGCTATGATAATTCATGATTCGATTCACGTCGCCTTTGTCATCTAAGGTAGCTTTGGGGGATCATCATAGCTAAAGGGCGGGGGTCTGTGGCGGAGCACGCGCCAGAATGCACACACCCAGATCGCGCCCAGTCTTTATCGTCAGGTATAACTGACAGCCAAGACGAAATGGCAGTCTTAGCCGGGCGCCAACGGTCAGATTCGAGTAGATACGAAAAACAAGAAACACAGACTCAGTTGCAGCAGCAGCCACAAGATGCTGTGCGCTTTCTAGACTAGGATTGGGTTAGTAGCACTACAGCACGTTGTACTTGTGGCTTACACGCTAGTCCAGAGCATCGGGACAGGGCATGGAGAATGAGGTATTTAATAAAGATAGGGTCACAAGGTAGCTTGAGAGCATCTTTACATCAAATCAATTACTTACGCATACCTAGGTAGGTAGGTACCCATCTTCTAGGATATGCCACTACCTAGGTGAAGAAGAGATGGCACGTCCTGCCAGAAAACGCGTAAAACAAATCGGACAGGTGCGAATGCGAGACATCACAGACGTCAGTGACTGCCACCGAGACCCTAAGCGATATGCTGTGTACCCACCGTGACCCATTTCTATTGGATGGGATGGGCTGGGGTAAATGGGGTGATAAACAGATTGCGTCACTATCAGAACAAAAGAAGACAGAAGCATGACATTGTCTTCTTCCGATAGGCTCAACATCAAGGCCTTATTGACAAAAGTACGATTGACTTGGCAATATTGCCAAAAGTCCAAAATCAAATACCGACTACCTACAAGAAGATTTCACATGCATTTTTGTGACCACCTTGTCCAGGACGGATGAATTCTATCTACTGCAAGAGCTTAGTCTAGACCCCGTAAATAGCATCGCAGGATGCGCTTTAAGCTCCCATTTAAGGCAATGGGGGCGCGGGTGCTTCCGCCAACCCCATCAATAATACATTGAGACTATGTTACTGCCACAAAATATAAATTTCATCGCGTGCTCATTCTTAAGCTCATTCCTAACAGGAAAGCGTGGAGGCATGACAGATACCTAAATAGGTATGTAAGTGGAGGGCGGAACGGTCGGGAGCAAGCCAAGACCAAGACATCGTCAAGCCACTTCGATATACGTAAGTAAGTATCCCAAGAAAAACGGAGCCTACGAATCTATTAGAGGCTTACATAATAGCGCCTCTCAGCTCACCACTCACTCATAGAGAACAGCTGTTATGCTAACTTACACCCTCCAACTATCAGGAAGGATTTGGCGTCGATTGTAAGATTCACTCCTAAGATCCTTCGCAGACAAGGCCATCGTGTGGCGTCAGCAATGCAAGCATTTAATAGGCTACACGCATCGACGGAAAAATGATACACCCCGAAGCACTCACTCACACCCTATGAGAGTGAGATACGGAATGCTGACGGAAAATTCATAGGATGAACAAAGGTTATTTTACATTGCCACCTTTATAGTAAGCCTACAACTACGTTAGTCGCAGGTCAAGTGAAAAGGCGACTTATTATAGCTATCTTGTAAATTGTGCACAGAGTAATGAGATGAGCCCTCTCATCCTATGATCCATTTCGTCAGATTCCTCCCATTCCTCTTCCTATTTTCTCTACCACGGGATCCATATATGAATAACAACTTGCTATCATAGATTTTATGGGATATAATTGTAGCTGTTAATTGACAGTATAACTAGGCCCTAGGGTGGTTATATGAGGTAGGTTTTGGCTATGTAAACAAGTCTTCAGTCCTAGTGACCTAGTTATTATCGAGTCCTAAACTACACTTCTACCTAGCTGTAGCTACCCTGTCTATTCTCTCCGGATGAAATTCTCTAACAATAGCACTATACCGTGGTACTACCATAAAAGTACAGCTTTGTCTAGTCAGGAACTTGGGTCACTTATACAAGGCCAACGTTGGAACAGTAAGAATAGAAGGGAACTGCAGCACCACGCCGGATCATCATACTAAGCTACCGTGGCTAGGACGCCGTTAAGAGCAAAAGCAGATATCTAATCATCTGTACTTTTCAAAATGCGATCTCTATTACATCCAAAACAACAGCATCTACTAGACACATGACTTTAACTAGCAGCGATTACTCATACGTGTGGCGACGGAACTTTTATATCTTAAGGATCGTACAACAAAACGAATATTTGGGTGAGTGGTATGTACACAACCGCCAGCTGAGGAATGCTACCAAAATCGAGGCGGTATTTCGATAACAACAACAATACATGTCCAAATAACCTCAATCACATGATAAAGTTTACGTAATTTTGCAAAGTTAACGATCGAAGGAGCAAACAGTCGGAGTTCATTCTAGAAGCCTACAGATGTTGATTAGACAAGCATGATCTTATTGTTTGGCCGTTCACATCCGAGTTTAGGGATAGATGCTTGCCACAAGCAGACCACAAGGTCCATCCAAGCTCGGCCATCAGCTAGCATGGGGCCTGCACGGGATAAACATCCCTTTCAGCAGACTAGTACCTTGTTGCCATATGGGTGGCGACATGATAGCTTACAATTTCAAATGCCAGTGCAAAGCCCACAGCCAGGATGTCCCCTCCAGAGAGTTTGCTATTATTGTATGAACATAATACCAGCTTACCTCAGCTGCCTCATAGCAGAGTCGACACTTGACAGGTACCTAAGATGTCATCGAGCATAGAAGCCTCTGCGATCGAATGATGACATACCTAGTAAACAAGAATGGCACAGTTTTGCGGTAGATCCTTTATCAACTAGATCTCTCAAACTTGACTCGTCTTTCTACCCAGAGGTTTTAGGATACAATAAAACATTCTATCGATCTTGGCATTCGTCCCAACGTTGAGGACGGCGATCACAAATGGAAAGGTCTCGTACCAATAAATGATATCACATACAAGTTCAACTAGAGTCAGTGCGCGATCGCTATTCTCGGAACTCTTGCAAAGCCAACTAGTTTATCAGATCGATATAGCAAGCTATCAGTTTAATCACATCCTATTCTTGACCTAAATAGAGAAACATAAACCTATAGTCCGTTACAGGAAGAGACGGATTGTTTCATAGGATCAACATCCATCTGCTAGTCATCCTGCAAAATGCACGAATTCAACGGTTTCGCAAAAAGAAATACTCCCAGCCTTATCATGTCTTATACTAATTATCTAAGTAAACCTGACGCGATCTATTCGTTCGAGGCTTCAATATTGAGAAACAAACGGCGATACCTTCAAGCTCCTTTCCGCCTGCGTGAAACGAAACTTAAGACAAGAGCTATATACCCACGCATAGAGTTCGTCTGGTTTCACAACACACCATGCGCCGCCCAGCATCATGCGCACGGGGTCTAAAAATATCCCTTCAGCCTCAGCAGCGATCGATCTATCGACTACTTGTACGAATATGAAACCCGACGAGAGACTTCATTATTACCAATCACCACAACTAAGACACGAGAGGCAAAAAAACAACAAAAGACACGGGAAGAGGGCCATGTATCCGCAATGCACTGTTTGCAGTCGCAGCACCTGCGTCGGAACTGACCGGGCAAAGACCCTCGTTCCCAAAACCTATCTAGGGTTGACTCACCTTGAAAAAAATAGCAAAACTGCGTACGTACGCGGCTAAGACCACATTGCGTTTTCTACTGTATACAGCGAGGCGGCGCGAGTCGGCTTCCGAATCGCCGACTTCCCATCCTCGCAAGGAATAACGATGTCGCCCTTCTCGCACCACATGGCAAGTAGAGCCGCGCTTCCAGCCCCTGAGTCCATGGGCTTGGCACTTCTCGAAAGGTTTCAGATACTTCTCCCTACACGTGTTGGGACCGTGGTGGGGGCGGTCCCTTTTGGATCAAACTGCAGGACCTATCTAATTCAGGGCAGATCATGGGATGGGGTAGATTGACAGCTCGGGAGACAGTGTGGTTGGGGGCAAAAGGGAAGTAATAGTCTAGTTATTATTAAGCGATGCACTGGGATATAGCTGGTTAACACTACCGGGTAGGTAGATAGTGCGGACGTAGTTATTTGGAACGGCGACATTGGGGAAACTACGCAGGTAGATGGGGCAAAAATTTTCTGCCTGCGATTGTTAGGTAAATAACATGGGCTGACATAATTGGCCTTAGCTGGCATCGTAGCATTGACGATTTTTGTGCTCTATATAGTTAATATTGGATGATGCGTTAATGGAGCATCCAAACGTCACGTTGGGTCAGGCTGTCGGCCCATTAAAAATTGTATGGGTTGATAGACGTGCCCAGGTCCGCGGGGACCCAAGCCCCTTTTCTGCACTAAGGGAGGAAAACATCCAGCTACATAGTCGGGCGACTGGGTTGTATACGCAGGTACGCACGAATAAAAAAAAAACACCCCATAGGAACATCACTTATCAAGAATGGTAGCATCGGGATTCCCTCCTGGTGGGATCTCGATGCAGGCCCCCGGCTGATCGTCGCAGATCTCTCCCTGTTGGGATTGTGAGTGGTGGTAGTGTGCTAGGTAGGGCGAGCTTGGCGGAACGGGTCCTGAACGGGGAACCCCAAAAGTATTTCGTGCCACAGGCAGTCACTGTCAATAGTCTGCATCATGCAGTGAGTCGGGAGCCCGGGCTAGCAGGCTATCTGGATGGCTTACGAACGTGGAATAGGCTGGATGCTGGTCACACAGGCGTCGGCACCGGGTCTGGCACGTTGGGCCGTGTTGGGAAAATAACCAGTGACACTTTCCCGACGGTTGCGTTTGTCAGTGGCTGCCGGCAACTCGATAGCATAGATGCGACCTGGGCATATCTGGCTGCAGTCCTGAGCTCTGTCCTGAGCAGATCCTGAGGTAGCAGTATACACTTCGTTCGCTACCTCAACTTCGGCCATGAGGGCGATCCATCTGCAGGAACATGGGGGGCCTGTCCAACTCACCAACGATTATTGGTTTCTTCCCCAATCGAATATTCATGCACCACCAACCTGGCATTCTACACCAAGGTAGTGTATTTCAAATGGCAAGGCTCCCACATTCCGCGTCCTGATGCATTAGCCAAAGCTCCGGGCCAAAGAAATAGGTAGCTACGCGAAATTCGACGCAAGGGATCAATTCGCCTGACCCGAGCAGTCGGTGAAATTTTAGTAATCGACCTAGACAAGTAGGTTGCGTGCTTGGTATCGGGCTGTTGGAGGCGTGTAAATATCTTTATACTGTACAGATTGATGGCTTAAGGAGGTCTGGTCTGGCCAGCACGATAAATCGTGGGGGGACTCTAAGTCGTCACTAGAATGCTACTGTATCGTCGCCAGGTCCACATACTTCATACCTAGTTGTCGGGTATAAGCCGTAAGACGCGGGCCAATGTTACCGTATGTGCTGTACAATGTGCAGGGAAAACATTAAGTTATGCCGAGAGGAGCATTAGATCCTCAATGGTACTGTGGACAATCCCGTATTCCTGGGCTGTCCACGCATATGCAGATTGCTGGGTAGGCAGGCTATGTGATGCGAGTCCTAAGTACATAGTAAGTAGTGGATCAAATATGTAGAACCGCGTCGCGTTTAGCCCCAACGTTGCAGGCGCCGATGGTCATGCAGCGGTCAGTAGTTACCTGGAGGTTGGCTGGCAGCGCATTCTGAGAATTGTAAGAGTGGTACTGATTGCCTTATGGGCAATTGGAGGAGGTTACCTATGGCCTATGGCACGACATTCGGCACCGGCACCGGCGCCGGCGCAGGTCCAGGGATGACGATTGCCCACTCGAGTGACGCGCCAACAGCAGAGCAGGCTACTGACGACTGAACGAGAAATGGATGCCAGTTAACTAACCTAACACCTGCACAAGATACCTACATAGTATGTGTGTCCTTCGTAGGCATGTTGTACACACTCTACCCACAAATAACTAGTTGTTCTAAACGGTTCCAACGGCTAGGATCGAGGTCGGAGGATTTCTCACCTCAGACTTTGGCAGGACCCAGACCAATCATGTTGTGTTGGGTATGTAGTTATGTACCTACATACAATGTATGCTGTACAGTGAAAAGCTTAAAGATCAGACGAAGTGGCTTGATTGATTGTGCAGAAGGCAGAAGGCTTGGGTGGAAGCTAGAGCCAACGACTTGCCGAATGGATGCCGCGAACCAACCAATCGACACCTGTCGTCCTGTTTGAAGTCGCCTAATGCGGCTAGACAGACGTTTGTGGAGGGTGGGTTTTCAGGGGTAGTAGTTCAGGGGCTAGCTGCATGCTGCAAGGTACGGCCGTGGATACACAGCACGCGTGACACTCTTTTTTTTTCTCTCTTTCTCTGAGGTTAGGGCTCAGAGCTCAGGGGCTTGTCAATGTTAGAAGTTGTCTTGTGTATGTATGTATGTAAGCTGTGTGAACACCGACACCGACTTGAAGCCGAGTGTGTGTCTACAGTACAGCACAGTACATTGTCCATCGCCTATGATGACTACATATCGATTGATATGCACTGTACAGGGATCGCATAATGGAGGGTTGGATGTTGAGTGTGTTGTCCGTTCCTGGTGATCGTCAATATAGCCACAGCTTTGCGTTTGGAATCACGCCCTTTCAGTTGGGTAGCTGGTTATGATTCGCGCGTAACATCGCTGTCTTCCACTCTCTGTCAATAAGTCTAGGAACGTGCTGTTGTATTGGTTAGAATCTGTGAAGAAGCCGGGACATTCCGTAGGTGCCAAGACTCAGGTGGTCTAGAGAGACGTATGGGGGGCCGTCTTTGTGTGCTGTATTCTGTACTGTAGTCGTGCCACCGACTCAGACCTGCATCGTGGCGTAGGACTTAGTGCTGTATAAAGACGCAAACCTAGATGGGAGCGCAACGGTTTGGGTCTGAGCTGCTATAACTAACTACATTGCCGTGCCCCTCCTCTCGCCTTTTATCATCTAGTGCTTTCGGTGACGACATCGTGTACGGAAGCTAGGAAACCGCCAAATTCAAATTAGGTAGATAGGTACCGTAGCGTGTACTAGTTAGTCATCAGTCACAGGAAGATGGGTTTGAGGCCACTCTCCCCAATCAAGAAGGCAGATAGATCACTGTGATCCAACTTGACGGTCCGGTACAACCTGGAACGGCTTCGAAGGCGACACAGGACGCGCTACCAGGCCACAGGGGATGCCTAGCCAGCTGTCACCAATGCTTCATGCTTGCATTAGGTAGGTATATACGAGGCGGAGGCCAGAACGGTGTCCTTGTCAGCAGCTTGGCAATGCGCTGGTTTCTTTTCAATCCGTTTACTGCCTGCGTGTGCAGCACAGAAGCCCGCGGTCCCAACAACTATTTACTCTCGCCTTGGTAGTCTGTGATTGCCGGCAGGGTTACCGATAACACCGGTCGAGAGAGGGGTTAGTTGACAACTAAATACTATCTTGACTTGAACTATAGGGATAGGTATATTTACGTTAGTCTGCCCTAGGTAAACCGATGCTGCCATTGCGCTATTGAACAATTGGCATCTTGTGAGGATTGATAGCTGCTTGGGGAATGAGCCAAGTGCAGGTATTTGTATTGTGGCGCCGAGCCCCCTTTCCTTGTGCTACTGCCCGCGTTGGAGCACCTACGCATAGATAGCGGACAGGAGGGCCTGGGGATGACGCTGATTGGGTGGTTGTTGAGCAGAGACAGGTACCGCCACGAAGGAATATCCCGTTCCGCTGTGTCACTCATGTGCAGAGATTTGGATCCCAAGCGCCGTAGGACTGACTTCCTTCCTAAACTCACATCATAGATCCAGCGGCAATGCTGATACCCGATGAATATTGGCAAAAGATATGCGGGCGCCTAGGAAGCTGACATAGCGATCACTCGCTCGACAACGCAGATTCACGTTTCATGCTCCTTGCCTTTGTGTGTTTCCTTAAACTCGAAACACGCGTGCCAGCCGATCATGGCCCCGCTGACATAGCTCTATCGTTGAGGTAGAAATCGGATTTTGTTTGGTAACCTCTAGAATGTATGGTATGTAGGTATACTATTCTTGGGGTTCCATACTGTTCGTGCGAGGATCAGCAGAGAGGAAGAGAGCCGATAGTGACGTGAGAAAGAACTGATGATCAGCTCCGCCAAGGCGAGCAAAAAAATCCAGGTGGTCTGGCGGCCGGGTAAGCTCCACTCCCTCCATTCTCTATATGTTGTAGGCAAGTAAGTAGAGGTTAGGAGAGGCAAGGTATATCGCCTGCCTGGATACTAGTGCAGGTACACTAGTGTCCACTGTGCAGTACACTAGCATGCAAGACATGGCCTGGCTTCACCACCGCCTTGCCCTATCTGGCACCGGCTGAGGCGGATGCCAGAAAGCGCGCTCTCGCGTTTGGTGTCCGGCATGGAGCGTTTGTCTGCGAGATCTCAGCAATGCCGACTTCTGACGAGACTAGTCAGTTGTTCCATCGTTCTATCATTTTGTCCACTTAGGTATACTGTATGCACGATGTCTGTACGACCACTATCGATACAGTATAGAATACCTATGTAGACTACGACTAGGAGCGCGGTGACGTGACGATCAGGGACAGTACACATACATACATCTCGGCTACAGTATCCAGTATGTGTATATACACATGCGCCTCCATTTACTGACTGGTCCCGTTGAATATACCTACTGTAGACCTACGGAAGGTATTTCTAGGTACCTTGGTTTGTAGGGTATGCAGCTATGGCCATATACCTGCAGTCAGTGTTCGTGAGTATCTCCCTGAGTAAAGTGAACGTTGCTTACGGAGTAGTAGCCTTGCATCAAACATGAAGATGCTGCGGTTTCCTGTGTACGTATTGTGTTATGTAGATCTCGAAGAGAACTAGGGGACTGAAGGAGAAGGACAACAACAGGTACTAAAGAGGTAGCTGGGCAATGCGAATGGCTAGGCACCTACACTATGGTACCTTCTTGGTTTGAAACAGACGATAGGGAAAAAAGTAGGACAAGGTCATGGTAGATCGGGCTGCATGTGGAAAGGCGTGAAATGCGGGAGTGCCTGAACGTACAAACAGGCCTAACCTGTCGGGGCTAGACTGTGTATAGGTAGAGAACGAGCAGTCTAGGTCGTGAAGATGGTGCACTGTATGTGTACCTGGTTCGGAAAGGGGAGTTTGATAGGTAGCGAGGAAAACAGATTCCCTTCCTGCGTACAGAATACATTGCGTACACATAGCGTACCTACTGTACTGTAGGTATCTATCACTGTGCTTGTGCTGCAGATGTCCGACTGCCCTTTGCCCTGCTTGGCGCCTATTTTGGATCTACCTAAATCATCCCCCATACAGTACGTAGGTACAGACTTGTATGGCCCCCACAGGCCACTGCCCATGGTGCACAGGGCTAGGACAGGTCCTCCGCACGACTGGGTTGATGCACTGTGCCTGGACCTTTGTGTCCCTGTATTGGCCAATGGGCCAGCCACAGGCAGACCACAGGCCACCTCACTGTGCCAATGCCCCCCGGTCGGAGGCGCTGGCAGTGGCCGACCTGACCGCCCGCCGACAGACTAAAAAGCAGCCCACACCACCACCACACTAACCTACCTACCTAAGGTAGCATGCTCAGTCCGCATACGCATAAGTAAGACTAACTAACTGCGGGTACCTACATTCTGCTGCTGCACCTCTGTGTTCTGCTGGCCTGAACAGTCTAAGCCTGCCCGGTCCATCCACCACCAGCTGGCCCGCTCCCTTTCCCGCCGACTCTCTCTCGCTCGTACCAAGGGTTTTCCTTCTAGGCCCCCCTCTCCTCTCTTTTCTCCCCCCGATTTCTTCGTGTCCAGCCAGTCTTTCTTCTACATCACCACCATCGTCGACTTTTTCGGCAATTCTTCTACCTTTTTTCTTTCTTTGACTTTTCTAATCCACATTCCTTTTTAAATCTTTGCAGCCATTACGGACACCGTCACTCCTTTCGGGTCCATTTCATTCCTTAGGCTTCACCCACCGCGACGAACGCGCCCAACCTGCGTTGATTGATTGATTGATCGATCCTCGAGAATCGAGTTCTAGCCAGCGGCAATAGCAGCAGCAGCAGCAGTCTACTTCGCACCACAAACGTGTCACGAATCACGTATTACTTACCGCTCTCGATATTTTGCATCGAGAACTCGGAACGACACTCCTTCAGCTTCGGATCAGAACTTGAAAGATTTTTTTTAATCACTACTCTCCTTGAATAAACACTTTGCAGCCAGCCCTGGTTACGGTTGAGATACGTTACCCACGTAGTATCTTTATCGCTTGAAACCCCACAGAAGAACGCTTCGCTAAGCGCACGCAACACATTAGCGTATACGAATTGCCCTCGACATTGAACTGGCGATGGAAACCCCGATGAAGATGGAGTACCCGGCGTCGGATACGCCTGTGGCTATGCACTCTACCCCGGAGCCCTCTGGCCTGACTCCCGCTGGCTCCAGTGGCACCAAGCCGAGCCAGTCGCCTTCGCCCAAGTCGGCCGCGTCTGGGCAAACACCCAACAATGCCTCGAAGCGCCCTCCCCGAAAGAGCACTTTGACGCAGCAACAGAAGAACCAGAAGCGCCAACGCGCCACGCAGGATCAGCTCACCACTCTCGAGCTCGAGTTCAACAAGAACCCTACACCCACTGCCACCGTGCGCGAGAGGATAGCCGAAGAAATCAACATGACCGAAAGGTCTGTCCAGATCTGGTTCCAGAACCGGTATGTGTTGTCATCGTCTTATGATCTGAGTTGTTTTGCTGACCTCGTCTCCTTATAGACGTGCCAAGATTAAGCTCCTGGCAAAGAAGAGTTTGGAAAGCGGCGAAGATATTGACTCGATCCCCGATTCGATGCGTGCCTATCTCGCCATGCAGGCAATGGAGTCTGGCAAGAGTCTTGGTGGACCGTATATGGGACGTACTGCCTTGATGCCGTTCGGTTCTATGATGCTCGGCGGTGAACAGGGTGGACAGGGCAAAGTCCGTAAGTGGTTATTTCCCGCCTTCTCTTCCTCTTAAGTTTGCTAATGAGGACGTAGTTATCCATCACTTGACCTGCCGATCGCTGAGCATCGGCAAGTGGACCCGCGTGGGCCAGAATACCATGGACCTTATCATCTTCTATTCTCCCGAGAAGTGTACAATGACTTACTACATCAACAATGACCAGGCCGGCTACAAGATCGAATACCACTTCAGTGCTATCAAAAACATTTTCATAGAAAACGCAGAGGGAGATGGAGGCAAGCTCGGCGGCATTGTCATTGAATTAAACCGACCACCAACTTTCCACATGGACTCGTCTCCCAACTCCAATGGATTCTTCCAGTGTGGCGATTTCACTGAGGATCAGCAAGCCACTCACTGCTATGTGCACCACCTCGGCGGCAACCCTAAGGTTCTTAGCGGTCAGCTTGCGAAGCTAGTCTCGTTGGAATCGTTTGCTAACCGCCACAACCCTAACCCATATGACATGAACCATGCTTTGTCTGTTTCTGCTCCGGTTTCGCCCACGAACCGCCCTTCATCCCAACCGAATTTCGGCAATCCCCATGTCGGCATGTTCCAAGAATCACAGTGGGGGATTAATCCTATGCAACATGGGCTCCGTGGACCTGGCCATAAGCGACAGCGCAGTCGCTCAGTGCCTACCGCCGTCGACTTCTCCATGTTCCAGACACCGATGCCATCTTTCTACATTCAACATCCAGGCGAGAGCCAGCCTCAGCCCCATAACCCCAACATTTACGCCCCCGTGCCCCAGCAACCACAAGGTCTCAACGCTGAATCACATCTACGTATTGATACCCAGGCAAGCTACGGCATGGATCTTCGCCCCTATCCTCTCTCCGCCTCCACGACCGCGCCCTCGGAATACTCGAGTCCTAACTACTTCCCGCAAGCTCCCGAAGGCACTCCGCTTCCCGTCCACACTCCGTACAGTGGAAATTTTCTCTCCCCCATGCCGCAAATCCCACCGCCCGCCTCGCCACTTGCGTATGGTAGTCAGCACGGTGACCCTGCTATCGTAGAGCACTCACCCCCCATGGCCATGATGCAGCGGCCAGCATCAGCAGACCTTTACCCTATTGGCGAATCTGCTATCTCGGAAGATGGTCATAGCCTGAACGAAATGTACTCAAAGCACACCCTGAACTTGCCTATGCATCCGCATTCTCCGGCCTATGTCGAGACTAGCCAAGCAGAACTAGATATGAATCAGCTTGTGCAGTTTGATCCCATCGAACACTCCAGCCTATCGCCGGAGCACATGTCGCACCCATGACTATCTCGCATGACCCCAGCATAACGTCGTGGCTGCAAGATAACTTCTGGCGTGAGAGCGGTGTACATACTCTAGCCGATTCTTTCTCTGTTCGCGCTTTCTTAGGTTTCCATTTCTGGCGTTGCGGGCATATATACCTCTTGATTTTGCGGTTCGTTCGATCACGCGAGTTCGGCATTCCCCTCTCCGATTTGGTCTTTTATACTGAAGACTTAATTCCCATTCTCGTTCCATCTTATCGAGCTTCCTCCTTTTGATCCTTTGTATCGCGATACCTCAATTCGACAGTCAATTGTCAACGTCTGGTACAGCGATCCTATTGATTTAACATCATCTTTTTTTTAACTACATGGAAACGAATGTGGGCCTATATCTTACCGCATTCGCCTCTCCACCTAATACCTGCGATATGCGCAATCTGTTCATCACTTCTCAATTAGGATACATGTTTTAAAATTGTCGTTTTCTGTCGCATTTACGATATAAGCGATGTCATTCGGGCATAAGGGTGGAACAAAACCGACGAAAAATGGAGCAAGCCCAGGTGGCTGAAATTCCGGATACTAATCTTTAACTTGGCTGCTGAGCAACTCAGTAATCGGAGCTGGTCTGGGGCGGTTGTTTTGCTGGCTGCGATGTCTTTGGATTGTGGATATCTGTAATGATTGATACCTCAAAATAGAAGGAGATGGTCAACCACGCAAATAGGGTGCTTAAACTCCACGAGAATTGTACGAATCCATCTACAATCGTAGCTGAAGCTCTCTTGCGTCCTCTTGACTTTTGAAGCTCTGTCGCTGACTACCTCTCGCTGGCTTGAATAGTTTTATGGACACTAAGATCTTACGACTTATGAGAAGTGTTACAACTATTGATGCATATGCGATGGACCCTGGTAGTCAGGGTAATGCGGGCCGTATGCTGATGAGGCTTGTCACGCTACTTTGTCTCAGTCGCGACCCATACCTCTAGCTTTGTTATATGGAACATCACGTATAGGCTATAGCCGTCCTAATAATAATAATACTAATTGCGACTCAGCTGCTTGAACTACTTAGCTATTACATAAGTTGCCAGAAAGTGTTTCATTTTCCACATTGCCCTGCATCGAAGACTGTTAAGATTCTGTTGCAGCGTGAGTAAGTCAAAATATCAGAGAATCTATTGAACGATCAACGGACAATTTTTCACATAACGTTCTCCCTTCCAAACAGTTATTTGAGCTAGCGTTCTAAAATAGCGTTTCCCGAACCACTGAAACTAAGATCATGCTTCTCCCTCGAGAGTAACGACCAACTTCTCGCAAGAGACGGTATACGTCTTCCCAATATCGAAAGCCGCCTGCACAGCCTCCAACCCCTGCCCTACGACCCGCGGCTTTGGCTCGCACTTATACGCGCCGGCGGCCAGCGCCGCGGGCAGGAACGTGCCGAAGATGGTCGCCGCGAGAGGCGTGCCCTTGATCCAATGCGCGTGGATCATCTCGGTCCTGACGCCCGCGGGGACGCCGTCGTTGCTGAAGAGGATGGTGCAGGCGACGCTCTTGCTGCCCTCGCTATCACCATTACTCACGACATCGAAGGCCAGCGCATTGCTCTCCTCGACGCAGGACAGCGCGCCGACGAAATCAGCCCCTTTCCCCTTCAGTGCGGCCTTGACGTCCTGCGCGACGCTGTCGCTGTGGTAGTCGAAGACGCGGCTCGCGCCCAGCGCGGTGCAGTGCGCGAAGTTCTTCGCCGAGGCCGTGGTGACGACCTCGTAGCCGGAGGCCACGGCGAGCTGGATCGCGTTGCTGCCGACGCTCGACGCGCCGCCGGCCACGAACACCGTCTTCCCGTTGCGCGGGCGCGCGGGGAGGGTTGGATGCTCGAGGCCCAGGTACCGGTACAGCGCGATCGCGGCCGTGGCGATGCCGGACGGGAGGACGGCTGCGTCGGCGAGGGGCGTGGCGTCCGGGAGGCGGGTCACGACGGAGGCGGCCGCCACCACATAGTGCTGGAAGGCGCCGTTGCGGGAGAGGAACTCGAGCGGGAAGGCCAGCACGCGGTCCCCCGGCTGGAAGCCCGTCACGCCTGGGCCGGTTGACACCACTGTGCCGGCTGCGTCGAGCCCGCCGGCGAGGGGGTACGTCAGGAAGGGGAGCACGTCGGTGCCTAGGTCCTGCACTTTGTGGTCGATGGGGTTTATGGCTGCGGCTGCGACCTTGATGATTACCTCCCCCGGGCTAGCGGTTGGGTAGGGCGTTTCCTCGACTTTGAGCGAGGGGGCTTTGTCGGAGGGGTACAGGGCTGCTTTGTTGGTGGGTGCCATGGTGGATAATAAGTTAATGATGATGTGGATGTGTGTGCTTTTGTTGCGGTAGAAGTTATAATGCTGTGAGTTATGAGTTCCGGTGTTCTGATGGCATCTAGGGAGCTTAAATAGCTACCGCGATGCAAGGCTGGTGTTTAGATATTAGCCGTCATATGATGCGATACGATACCTTGCATTCACCTCACAGCAACACTGCTTCTGTCTTTGCTACATGTGCTACCTGATACGTTGATTTGTAACAATCGCGGCGGACGAGCAAACATCCCACATCCCACATGAGGTCACGGCATCCAGGTGGGATAGATATCACAACAACAGTCGGCAAGCAACGCGGTGGAGGCGTAGCTTTGTCATCCCAGCCCCCGGCAAGGGATCAGGAGCATGGTAGGATTCTCGGTCGGAGATCTGATAATACAGATCTCTTATTCCGAGCCGTGGGAGGGTATGCGGTCACCACCGCATGCATCCGTGGTTCGAGACAGTGGCTTATACTATGTAGCCTAACGATGTCGCGGGAGACGCACGCTGTAAGGGGCGTCGTACATAATGATTGCCGTCCTAGCCAACCCCATAATCTCGGCTACGTGTGCCTTTCCGCCCAAATGTAGACATGCGTGCGACCCAGGCTAAATTGCTGAATAGGAGGATCTGGTTAGGGTTGTAACCAGCCCCGATCTGCGCTAGGTGTTGTAATTAGTATCTCTTTCTTACCGTACGCAAAAAACGTATATTTGAGATTAATAATCAAGCGCCCAGTTTTTCTAACTCCGTGCTCTCGATGCTCTTTGGATAAGGCTTGTCGCAAACCCGCGCGATTCCGGGGGCTGAGATTGAATCTACCTTCTAGTCCTATGTAACTCGGTCTTCGGACTTCAAACCTAGTCCAGGTTTTCCGTTTAAGGACATTCAGAGAGCTCGAGTGTCTGACAACATATGTGCTTAGACGGCGCGTACATGGTTCTATTTAAAAGATGGTGTAGTGCACATAAGGTTTGATAAGCTAACTTGACGTTTTGACAGCTTTGTCTTATGACAATGACATCGTGAGGAGTTATCTCCGTGCAAGGTAAATGCCGGGTGCAAAAGATATACGTAAGCTCCGGAGTATGATGGAGATGTTTATCCCCGAGCAGGGTCGGCCCGAGACTTGATCACCCTAACCCCGGACGGTACACTTCAACCCGGCAATGTCATGTATTATCTACTACCAAAAATAGCAACTCCTTCGGAAACGGAGTCGGGCTACTTAAGTAAGTAATTGAGAGCATCGTGCCCTTCTGCTGCTGATATTGCTCATATTTGGTTTATTTGATATGCTGGCTATTTGTGGGAAGACGCAACTTTGGTGTACTAAGATTGTGTCGTAAGATGCATTAGGTGAGTTAGTACCCAATTCTCAACCTAACCTGAACTAGATTTCTTTCGAACCAAAAACAATCGCAGTTATGCTCTCGGAACATCAATTAAGGTAAGCGTCGCTATGAAGCCTCCTTCACGAAGTTATCGTCAAGAACGCTTCTCTGGGAGAGCGTCTTAAAAGGAGACGTCAAGATGTCGACGGGCAAAGAAAGCGAAGCAGAGGGAAGTGGTTTAATGTTTACCGCCTTCTTGGGAATCTGCCGATATTGTCACCAGTCAAGAGTCAATAGAAATTTCGTCGACTGATGACGGAAGATCCGCTAGAAAAGAAACAGTGAGAATTGACGGGTAGGTTACATCAGTCTACTTAAAAACTAGGAAATACACTATTGTAACAGCAAAATAGACGCTTCTATCATTTTGAATCGTATTCTAAACTAATATACCTTAGAAATCTAAATTATTGAGATGTGAGTGGCTTCGGGTTTAATCTTTTGTCTTCTCTTTGCCATGCCTTCCTTCCAATCATAACCAGCTACGTGACGTTTATTTTGACGGTATATCCTTTTAGTCCACCGATCCACAATACGACTATTGCTCGGTTCACTTTTGGTCGTCTCTTTGCTTATAATCTGTTTGGACCGCAGTCGGCCGCCGTATCGCAGATTCGAAAAGAATCTACGCCAGATTTTCGTCTGATTTCCGTCATTCCATTTGTCGATCATATAGTCAAATTCATGCTCATCGTCGGCCTCGTAGCTGTATATATGATCAACCTCAACATAGCCCAGTTTTACATCCATAAGATAGTGGGGGATGGTGATGGCTGAGGAAAAGTCAACCAGTAGTCCTTCCTTGTAGTTCGCCGCATGGATGTCCCAGTGAATGATGCCGTGCTTATGAAGAGTTTTCAAATTTCGCATCATTTTAGGGATTTTCTCTGGGACAAATGCATGCTCGGACTCGATATCTTCTTTCACGATGGCTCGGACTGTGAGTTTATCTTGTGAAGTATCGGGTGTCCTATTCTGGCATCTCGCCCATTTGGCTTCTCGAATGTCCACATCTTTGAAGGAATCGTGACCGTCGGCGCGTATGAAGAGATATCCGTAACATTTCGCTGCGACGTATGATATATCGACTTCCTGAAGACGTCCGTAGGCTCGGCACTCATTGATAAATAGATCCCATGAATTTAAGATCTCGCTATACTTATGTAATACATCCAGCTCTCCTGGGAATAAAACTTTTGAAACATCGTAATATTTGAACTATGATTATGTTAGTGATGGCCGATTGATTGAATGATTGATGGAGACTTTTGAGATTGTTATACACCATGTTTAGGGTGTAAATATTGCCATTGATTCCTACTTTCCATGCTACCGAATGAGTGCCTTTCCCAATCCTTTCTACGAAATCAATATGAAAATGTGATCCTGAGGGACCAAAGGGCCCAATTCTAGGACCTTCCAGCTGGGGAAGATCCATAGTGTGATATCTGCTAGGCGAGGGTGTCTGTGCTGAAGAGGTCAAAGGTTTATCCATGTTAGAGAACTTAGCCTGGAGTGAATATGTCGGCTCAATAGAGCCAAATAGAAGTGTGGTTTATGACTCGGTAGAAGGATTAATTGATCCGTGAAACCTTATCGGCCAATAAGGGGATCATAAATCTTTAAACCTACCTAGGTAATTTATAGCTAAAACTAATAAGCCATTCAATACAACTCGGTTGTCTTTTCCTTTGACAAGATATTAAAGAATCTAGTCACGATACAAAGCTGTTTAATACTTTGTAAATTAGCATATTTTTAATAGTAATGAGGAGAGAGTCGGTGATATTCCTAACAAAGAAACTACCAGATAAAATCAATATAATACACGAGCGTCAATATAGCAATGAAACAGAAGCTATATCTAGTTCTGAAATGCAGAACTGCGGTTAGTTAAAGTGATATATAACATGTAACATTGCTTGCTTCGGGTTGTTACCATCCAATAGTATGAAGGTATCAGTTGAACAGGGCGGACGGCCCTCCTCATTTGAGGTCCAATCAATGAACTAGGGATCGACGAGATCGTGCAAGGTCTTACTTACCACTAAGTACTTAGGTAGGTATTGTCCTCCGTGTCTTCCGTACCTACACCTCTTCTTAGCTCCAGCCTCCCCACTTAACAACTGCTTAGGTTTATCTGATTCATTGTTTTTAGACTACAATAATATACCCGAATATCGCACCCTTGAAGATAGCAAGGAATATGTATCGATCGCAAATGAATCCAGGTTGGTCTTTCTCTGGGGGCATATTCTTCCAATGCGGCTCGATACGATATGTAGCCTTGGATGCTATTCCAGTACGTCAAGTGTTTCCTGCAATTTAATCATGCTTAGGTTGCTTACTTGAAATCGAGTTCGAACCAAAAATCGAGTTCGAACCACGTATCACAGCTGGTCCTGAAAATTCCCTCGTCACTGTCGTCGCTGCGAACAAGAACGGCCCCGTCACGATAGAATGGCTTGACGAGTACCTGACCAAACTAGAAGATTGCGACGTGTATACTAGGCAGCATTTTCTGGGCGGCCTCATAATCACCACTCTCGAAGCCGATCAGACCCTTACCGAGGGGTTTCGTGCCCACCCAGATCTCGAGACCTCGTGGGTGGATCTCAGATATGAGGGGGACCAGGGAGATAAATTACTCCCCGGCCCCTACCTCTATTCGGGCGGCGCTTTGAGGCCTGTCTGCCGGCTGTACGACGACAAGCAGCGGGCATTCTTGGCTGCTATTAGGCCCAAATCACCCAGGTAAGCAACCAATAGGCTACTAAACGTTCATATCCACATTCTAACGTAATATCAGGGTGGACCAGGACGCGTGCTATCTACTGAAAATAGCAGGGACGTCGTATGACCGCCTCGCTGTCGCAGTCCCTGCAAGGTCGGCGGAAAACGCCACTAGTGCTCAACGTCGTTTACGTCTGGTAGTGAAGGACCTTTACCGGGTCAAAGGGTTGAAGACTTCGCTCAACAATCTCTCATTCTACGACACTAGTCGCCCAGCATCTTCAAGCGCTGCGGTTGTCAAGTCGCTCGTTCGGGACGGCGCGATTGTTGTGGGTCTTACAAAGCTAAGCTCAATGATTGCACGCGAAGAGCCGATGGATGCAGTTGATTTTTCAACAGCTTTCAATCCACGAGGGGACGGCTACCAGTCCCCAGCTGGAAGCAGTAGTGGGTCCGCCGTTGCCGTCGCGTCGTATCCTTGGCTTGACTGTGCACTGGGCTCAGACACAAGCGGGAGCGGTCGACGGCCAGCTATGGTAAATGGAGTGTGGCAATTTCGCCCATCCCACGACCTCGTGGACTGTAGTGGGATGGTTACTACGTATCCTCGTTTCGACACCCCTTGCGTTTTTTCAAGGGAACTTGGCCATCTCGACAGGATTCTGCAATCATGGATTCCAACAAAACAGGCTAGCTATACTGCCAACCCATCCTACGAGATCGTTTTCCTCCAAGAATACCTCCCGGTCAGCAACCCAGATCAGATGGCATTAATTAACGGCTTTATAGAGGACATGGTAAAACACCTCCCGGCTACTCTCACAAAGACTTCTATCCGAGATGTTTGGAAAAACACTCGTCCCGCTGGACTCCCCGAAAGCCTCGACGAATACCTCAAAGACGTCATCACGCACACATACTATTATGCCTTCTATCATTCAACAGACGGCTTCCGTAAGGAGTACGCCAATTCCCATAACGGAGAGCCACCCTATGTAATACCTTTCGTTCGCCGTCGATGGGATAAGGGGGCAGCTGTCACCACGGCTCAGCACGACGACGCGACAGAGAAGTTAGATGTTTACAAAGACTGGCTGATGGGCACTCTATTTTCGAGCCACCAAAGACTGGTTGTCCTCCCTGTTGCAAACGCAACGCCCAACTATCGTGATACGGTATCCCCATCTCCCGACGAACAGTCCGCGCTGGACGAACTGTTCTTATCGCCGATTTTGGGAGCCCCTGACATAGTTGTGCCGATTGGAGACGTCCCATACGAGTCTAGAATCACTGAAAGGATTGAGTATCTACCTGTGGTTGCTAATGTCGTAGGGGCACCCGGAACAGATTTCCAGCTTCTCAGAACTATCAGTCAAGTGATGAAGCTGTCACAGCGTCCCACTGAAGTGGCCGTGGGATCGCGGATGTTTCCACCTTCTAAACATCAATGATGGTTATGAGTTGGATATTGAGACGGTACGAGTGGCACGGAGGCTAGGGGCCTTGATTAGTTAGCTAAGTCAGGTCGCATTGAATTTTCCTATATAATTAGCTAGCCTCCTAGACCTCGTTTCCCTTTTGTACAGTTAGCGGTTAGGCTGGCCTAGAGGGGCCTCCTCTCAGAATTCAGACCTGTTTTTACCCCTGTACACTCTTAAAATCTCTGGAAGTGCTTAAGTACGATAGTGATCGGGCCTCCAGAGTGCGGCACGTGCTGAAAGGCACGATCCGTTTCAATATTCACTTCTTTCATGATGTGATCAACTTTGGCAAACAACAATCGCTATTTCATTAAGTAGAAACTATGATATTTTTCAATCTTATCGAGATTAGAACTCTAGTAAACAAACAAGTGACGAAATCGAAAAGGCAAGATAAAGGAAGTACATGCATTGCGAACGTTGGTTTACATACAGAAACTTGGCTCGTGACTGAAGTAGACATAGCGCGGAAAGGGGGGTGGAGGGGTCTGGGACGAGTATCAATATACCTGGGGGTGGGCACTCATGTCAGGAGCGGATAGCCCGTGAGTTCAACTTATTTGGACTTGAAGGAGTTATGGAGGTAAGAGTAGGGCCATCTGTCATAAATACCGCAGACCAAGTGAGGGTAGTATAATTAACTTTAGCATAGGCATAGATCCCGTGCTGAGGAAACGTTTCATCGCCTCTGGAGGTTATTGTGGAGCTTATTCTGCTTCATTGCTAGGCTTGAAATCATGGAAACTATGCTCATGGCTAGGATGGCGATGAAGACAAATTGAAATGCTTCCATGTAGCTACTGTCGACTTTTCTACGAACATCCGGCTCCAACTCCCGTATAGTATCGAAGTTTCGCCGAATCTTCCCAATCAGATCATCGATGCCGTCATGCTGCACGAGCCTGTTTTGGAGTTCCTGGACAAGCTTATTCTGGAAGACGACAGATGACAGCGTAATCCCGGCACTCGATCCAATGGCGCGGAACGCGAAGGACGCTGATGTGATAATGGCGTGGTCGGAACGATCGACGGAGCTGATTAGGGCTAGCATAGTTGTTACGAGCATACCCCCGAACCCCAAGCCTATCATGCCGAGATACACGAAAGGACACCATGCAGGAGTCTGCAAATCCAGCGTGATAGCTAAAGCTGAAGCTGTGACAAGGAAAACGTGTGATACGAAAGATAGCCATATATAGTTGCCAAAGCGTTGAATCAGTAATCCGGATGTATATGCACCAATGGCTGTACCGATACTCTGAGGGATAAACCGCAAACTTGCGTGCGCGGGGTCATAGCCCCGGACCTGGAGGTAGATAGGGATATAATACATTGTTGCGAAGGCAGCCATATGAGCGAAGAAATAGGTTAGGCATCCTGCCCAGACTGTACATCGGAGCATCAATTGAAGTGGAAAGATAGGTTGCTGCGCGTAACGCTCGATTTGTAGAAAGACGGCGAAAAAGGCGACTGAGAGCGCGAGAGTAACATAGACAAGAAGGTGATTCCAAGGCACCTCGTTTCCGCTAGAGTTGAGGCCGACCAGTAACAGGACAATGGAGAACACCAAGCTTATGGACCCTGCGTAGTCAAGTTGTTTGGGAGATCCCTTCGCTGGCTCTGAAGGAATATCTCGCACAACTGCGCACAGGACTAGGCCGAGAGCAATGAATGGGAGCTGAAGAAGGAATGCCGCTTTCCAATCGAGCCAGCTACTGACCAGGCCGCCGAAGAGGCCGCCTAAGGCGGTACCACCAGCCATGGCGATATTATTGGTACCCTGAATAACTCCTCGTTTCCGAAGAGGTACGAGATCGGCTCCGACAAAGGTGGATATTGCGTTCGTGGCTCCGCCGCCAGCACCGGCAATGACTCGGCCTAGTAGGAAGACCCATTCCCGAGTAGCCACTCCACATAGAAGAGTGCCTATTCCAAAGGCGAGACCGGCAACGAGCAACCCTTGGCGCCTGCCATACAAGTCGGTCCATCGTCCGGCCAAGGGTTGTGTAGCGGCGGTAGCAACTAGGTAGGCAGTACCAAACCACGACAGGCTATTGAATGAGGAAAAGGACGACGAGATGAGCGCGTTGAGCGTTGCAAGAATGGTCGAGTCTAATACCGGCAATCAGAGATGACAATTTCGTATAGCTGTAGGTAGATTGTTGTGATGACGAGGGGGAGAGGGACAGACTTTACCCAGTGCTGTCAAAACGACAATGATCTAGAAGATGAAGCGATTAGTGATCTGAGACCTGAGACGTTCAAATCTTCAAGACGACCACGGTGTGTGCGTCGGAGCTTACTTACCCAGATGCTGCCAAACACAGCGGTTAGACGAGCAGCACCCAGCTCTTCTTCGTCTACGTTGCCTGGCTGAGATGCTGGATGCTCGCTTGCGACATCGTCAGGGCATGCTTCGCGCAAGAGGGGCGCGCGCTCGTCGGGGGCGTCAGCTACTTCTTCTTCTTCACTCATGGCAAGGAAAAAATGAGTTTGGGGTCTAGGTAGTGTGCAAGAGTTCCGAAAATGATGAGCACCTAGATACCTAGTAGGATGGATGGTTTGCTTCGGCTTGCCGCTATCGGATTGCCATCATCCAATAGTATGAAGGTATCAGTTGAACAGGGCGGATGGCTCCCCTCACTTGAGGTCTCGATGATAGGTCCAAGACTCTGGAACTAGGGAGGCACTGTATATACGAGGCCCCCCAGGCTTTCTAGGCCTTCTTCTTTTTTCTTACCATCCCGAATCAACCATTATTACTGCCACCATCCCAAAATGGCGGCTAAGATGTCACTCGAGTCGCCGGAAATCACACACACTGAAGATGGCCTTCTGTTCTCTGCATCTGGCAATAATTATATTGCGCCTAAAAGCCCATCGGTAAAGACTGACTGCCCTTGGTCTTGATGATCTTTTGTACTCCTTTGTGCTTATACATGTCTTTTAGATGGTGACTGTGCCAAGTCTGCGAAATGTTGGCCTCATCACTGTATTCAGACTTCCACCAGATAAGATTCCACAAGTGTCCGGCGAATGGGTTCGATCACGCGTGGAGAGGTATCTCGATGAAGACGACGTATTCAGCACTTCTTTTCTGAAAACCGTTGTCTTCTGTGGCGGCCTTGGGGGTGATGGCGAGTTGTCTGACGACGCGAGCGAATATCTCAGTCAGCTCGGCAAAGAGCGTGTAGTGTTCCTCTCGAAGCCATATCTGCTACCAGGTCCATACGCCTGCTGGGGAGAAGAGATTAGGGATGTCTGGAAGTTGGTAGATGATAGCAATGGCACTTGCATGGCAACACTCAAGCCCCAAGCAAGGTAAGCTTAAGGCTTGATCCCATAATGGATGAAGCCTAATGGCATTCTAGGGGACACGACAACTTCGAGATTTTCTCGATCGAAAATCCCGGAAGCCAGTTTCACAGCTTTGCTCTTCCCTCCCGCATCAAAACCGATGTGACCTTCAGCTCAATTCTTTCGGGACTCCGTGTAGTCATCAAAGATAGTATTGGTCTAAAAGGCATCAAGAACTCCCTTGGTAATAGAGCATTTTATAACACGTGTGATCCAAAGACGGAGTCGGCTGCGTGCATCCAGAGCATTATCGATCGTGGTGTGGTCGTAGTCGGGAAAACGAAGATGACCTCCTTCGGCAGCTGGGAAGAACCCGTTGAATCCATTGACTACCAGGCACCTTGGAATCCCCGTGGAGATGGTTACCAGTCGCCTGGGGGCAGCAGTTCAGGAAGCGCTGCCGCTATTGCGTCATACGACTGGCTAGATATCGCCATCGGTACTGACAGTACGTCCAACTCACTGCTATTAATTGGAAATATCTCTGAGAAGATACTAAAGCCTTCGTAAAAAGCATGGGGTAGTGTGATTAGACCTTCACTTTGGTGTGGA
Source organism: Xylaria sp. Z21 (assembly GCA_037356095.1). Lineage (NCBI taxonomy): Eukaryota > Fungi > Ascomycota > Sordariomycetes > Xylariales > Xylariaceae > Xylaria > Xylaria sp. Z21. The sequence continues at coordinate 114,979 of JBAWJX010000067.1, read as the reverse complement.
TGTTTTGGATTCCGCCCCAGTTGGGGATCGCTCTCCGCAGATGGAATCGAGCCATCTTGCCAGTAAGAAATAGCATGAATTTCTATCGAGGGTTGGCTGACTTGAGTTAGAAGTTGGGACACAGCCGGTGTCCTTGCTAGAGATTTAGAGAAATGTCGGCACTTCAACACATTATGGCTATCACCTGATATGTTGAAGGACAACCCAGTGGTTTGTGCCTCAAACCAAGCTACTTCTGGGTGTTCACTGAATTTTAGCTAGCCGTTCACTTCGGTCATCTGGCCTACCGACTATTGGTCCATCATCGACCCTAGTCAAATCGAGATTGCAAAAGGTTTTGTTGAGAAAGTCAAAGCCGTCTTGGCTATCGAATGCGATGAAGTTTCATTTGAAGCTATCTGGAAGAAGTCTCCCCCAGCCGATGCTAAAGGCCTGTCATTAGGTGATTACATTAACGAAGTACATACCCCCCGACCGCTACTCGAGTTGACTACTAATAGAGCACTTAGGCTACGAAAACGCAAAACTATGATGGTTACCATAACCTTGATGACTTTCGTGCTAGGCACTTGGAGTTGTTTGGCCGTCCGCCATACGTGACTCCGTCTAACCAGCAAATTTGGTGGGTTGACTTGGAGTGACCTTAAACAAGCACCTGAGTTTTTGATGGAACATGGCTTTTACTGATGAATATATTTAGGTCATACGCTCAGGGTATCTCCCAAGAAGAACGTGGCAATGCATGTGCCAGACTAGAGGTATACAAAAAATGGCTTACGGAGACTATTTTTACCGGAAAGGGTGCCAACGCGCTTGTCATCATGCCGCTTGAATCTATGACCCCGAGATACCGCGACGAAACCCCAACGTAAGTCATCGCGTACGGACCCGGTACGCTTAGGTTAATTCTGTATGTTTCTAGTTTTCGGCGACCTCCCCAAGAGGGAATCAGTCCCTTGACTCTAGCGCCTACCATGAACGCGCCAGTTCTCTCAGTTCCAAGTAGGATGTCATCATAAAAAATGAATGAAATGACTCGTGTTAAAATATTTGGCAGTTGCTGAAATCCCTTATCATTCCCGCATTACTGATCGCGAAGAAATGCTCCCGTTTGTGATAGCTATCATGGGCCCAGCGGGTTAGAACTGTCCCCATCTCTTCATCCTGGGCACAACTATTAATGGCTTTATAGGCACGGACATTGCTCTCATGGACGAGGTGCTCAAAGTTATGAAAAAGTCGGACATGCCAACAGTCGTGAAAACTGGGAGGTCTATGTTCAAATGATGATGTTTGGGACTTGAGGCATTATAAAAATAGTGGACGTTCAGTATAGAAAGTTGAGACATCTAACTACTTGGGGAAACTTACCTTAGGTAGAAAATGGTATAAATAATTATGCCGCAGTAAAACGCATGCTAATTGTGACTATCATAGCAGCGAGAGAGCTTAGCAATACCGTCCATAGTTCTTTGGCACTTTTCTACGAGCTAAGACCTTAAGAAACTTCAAATGTAGGTTGACGGTGCTAGCGGTAGTTGGTATGATGTTAATTGATAATTAGAGACTGACTTTTGCACACTGTCCTTACCGAAGACGTGCAGAGGGCCTTCGTCAGCATTGTAAATCAATATCATGGGTGAGATCCGTCAATCAAATTATCTCACTTCTGCTTGGTAACCCGGCAACTTAACTATCGCTAAAGCTCTACCCGTATGTCTCTAATCTTCCGAATATATTCGCGATAGTTAAATATATCAGTTCCTATATCATCGAATACCAACAAGGCAAATTGCGAAAGCGGGATAGTGACTATTTGTTATATTGTGTCTATTCATAACAAACACATCCTACGCATTTTCGTGATCCCTAATTTAGAGACAAGGGGGACACTTGGTCAATCAACAAGCCTGGGCGGTACAGCACGCGGCTTCGAGTTCGCCTCGAAAGCGCTCATGAAAGAGAACATTATATTCTCTTGCCCGTCTTTTGCTATTATTGCGAGGCCAAATGGTCGACCGTTGTTGTCAAGGGTGCCTAGGGGCATGGTTGCGATCGGGTAACCTATAATCGTGCAACCCATATGTCAGTCGAAGGGGACAAATTACAGTCTATACATTAAGGAGAACAAAAAAAAAACTCGCCTGCAGCTGCCGCGACTCTAGGACATGGCGAGTCCATCGGAAAAGCAACTAGATCAAGCCCGTGCTCCAATATAACCTTGTCTATGCCGTTATCTCTTGCAATCCGACGACAAACTTCGATAGCGTTCTGGTATTGTTCGGTACTGATAGGGTTTTCAATGGTATCGATGAGCCTCCCTTGCTCTGGAAAGTCTGTGCTTGAATTTAGTAATTGAGATCCAGGGACATATGTATGAGCCTACCTGGAGGGAGTTCTTTGTCGGCGTGATCCTTGTTGTATTGAATGAGGTTTTCGGCGGTTCGAACCTCGGCGGAACTAAGCGCGGCAAGATAATCATCTACGTTTTGCTTGAAAACATGCCCTGCGGTCGTGATTAGCAGACCCCTTTGTCGCCTAATATACTGTGTAGCGTACTGATTGCCAATATTGTACAAGGCTCTCCGTCGATCAGGTAGTCCGAGACAGGAGGGATGGTCACTGGAAAGATGACTTGCCCTCCATGATTCTCAACTAGTTGCTTGGTTGCTAGGTAGGCCTCCTTCTTTTCGTTTGTCAGCAACCTTCGCAAGTCTTACGAACGGAATATTGTAAAGTTCGAGTTCCAACATACCATCTGCTCACGGGAGTTTCCCTTCTGTGGTTGGACGTTATCAGGCCAGCGCCATTGTTCGGGGTCAACGAACCCCACCCTTAGGCCAGTGAAGTCATTTCGTAAGTATGACTGGTATCCGTCCTCTGGAAGCTTTGCACGCGCCTCTGGATTTAGTACCAATTCGGTCATTAGTGCGAGATCAAGTACTGATTTAGCCATTGCGCCTAGAGCGTCAAATTCTTCAGACACGGTGAATACCCCCCCAAGCTCCGTAGCACCGATGGTTGGCTTCAAAGCATAGAGAGCCGCACGAGCCGATGGCTGTGTGAGAGAACCATCTACCTCTGTACCTAGTGCGACCGGACTAAAACCAGCGGACACGGCTACAGCGGATCCCGTAGAAGCTCCGCAGGGATTCTTCTAAAATCAGCCGTATGAATTCGTGATATGAGAGAGAATGACAATACCGAATGGCCCATGGCGCCGTCGTCCGGCATCAAGCCCCCATCGACATAAGCGGAATTAGTCTGGCCGCAAACTGCTGACCATCCATTCATGGGTCCCATTGCCCTAGAGCCGATGAGCAAGAAACGGGGTAATCGGGTTAGCGCACTCACTTCCAGCTCGACAGTTCCTGTGGAAGCCATTCTAAGTCAGTACGAAACAATTACGACAGATTCGTTGGAGCATAATCACATTTAAATTGGTCTTCCCAACCACGATAAGACCTTGTTGAATCATCTAACCCAGGTGTTAATACCATCGAAAAGCGGTTTCAGCGATCAGAATTACTTTATCCACGATTGTCGCATTTCCAGACGTAGTAGCGTTCAGAAGGGCATGGCTGCCTAGAGTTGTCGGCATGCCGAGATCCGGGTGGGTGTTGATCGCATCCTGTTTTATCAATGATGGCGGGATCTAAGTTTCTGGATGGTGCTTTCACTAACTTTCAAAAGTACGGGAATTCCATGAAATGGGCCTCTTAATTTTCCTCTTGAGCGCTCGGCATCTAGTACGGCGGCTGTGTCGATTAACTTGTCTTCCGGCGCCGTAGATATAAGAGCTTTGAGAATAAGGCCATTCGTGTTGTGGCGATTGATCTGAGCCAGAGTCTCTCTGATGAGATCAACGCTGGTGAGTTCCCCAGTTTTCAGCAGGTCTTGAAGCTCAGTCGCTGTCATGCGGACAAGATCTAGGCGCTTCGGAATAGCCATGTCTATGCCACTAGAAAGGGAGAAGCTTCTGAAGTACGGATAAATACTCGGGGAATACTGGAGTGCACGCTTCGTTGCTGCAAACACACATATGCTGGTTAAAAGCTGTAGAATTCGCGAACGCAGTTTCTGTGATCTCATATCCAGCTCTGAACGTCAAGAGCGAGAGCTAGCTGGCGTTGGGACATATACTACAACTTTAGGTGTTGATGATTGAAAAGAAATTCAACTTCGCTTCGAAATGGGGTAATAAGGGAGAGTGCGCTGTGCCCCGGCCACCTATGTGCTATGGTATTTGATACATCATAGAAGTCGTCAGGGGGGTTTCGCGCCCATTCACCGCATAGTAATTGTGGCTTTAATCCTTAGCTTCGAATTTTACGCTAAGACGGGTTTCCTAAGCTATGGCTTTGCGCATCCTCTTTACAGTTAAGCGAAGCTGTACTCAAGGCTTGACCGTAATCTTCAAGCTCTTCTTCTCAGTATACCCAATATTTCCCAATATCTCTAAGGTCCTCAGCCAAGCCGGTTGGATTATCCAGCCCAGGGAAATGGCCACCAAAATCTCGGACTTCAGACAATGTTAGTAACGTTATAGCATAGCATCGCAGACCGCTATCACAACACTCACACTTATAAGATACCAAATTCCCGACCGCGGCAACATACTCCTTCGGCCAGAGCGCAATGTTATATTTGAACGTGGTGTACAGCAGAGGCGCGTCATTATGTGCTTTCGTGTCGGAGTAATCCGTCTGAATGAACCCGGTTGGGTTCTGATTATAGATGTAGACAGAGGAGATGAACGACTCGGTCAGATAATAGAGGGACACCTCGAGTAGAATCTCGTTGTGCGTCAAGATAGATGGCCCGGTTCCTTGTCGTGGGTCCGACCCTGTATTGTTGTTAGACACAAGTAGAGCGACGGTTAAACGCGAGTCAACTTACAGCCAATGAATTTCTCGCCAATCCATGCTAGCTGTCCCACAGGACTATCGTATAATGCGAGGCCGATGGTGTTGGGCTGTTTAATGTTAGCTAACAGACCATTGAAAGATATGGCGTAGAAGGGAATCGACATACCTTAGTGGACTGTTCAACGAAATAACCATTACCTGCTGTTTCCCAATCGATGCCTCTCTTCTCGGTAAACAGCTCTCCGGGAGACAGGGTGATATTCCTTGCTGCGATATCCGCAGGGGTCGGTGGACCAAACGGCAAGAAGTTCAGGTGGAGAGCTCGGACCGTCGTGTTGAACTGGTCGTACATCGAGTATCCGACTTCCGAGCCCCAGTCAGTTCCGTGGACAGCGTACCGCTTATACCCCAGGACCTGAGTCATAAGCGTGTTGAACACCCGCGCCGTGTCGTGGGCGTCCCAGTCTTTCCTCGGGGTAGGGGATGAGAAGCCATAGCCGGGAAGCGATGGTATCACCACGTCGAATGTGGTGTTTGTCGACGTCGCGTTCTTCGGCGCTAGAAGGTCTATCAGGTGCGTCAACTCGAGAAATGATCCCGGCCAGCCGTGGAGTAGTATTATAGGGATTGCGTTCGAGTCTCCGGAGACCTCGTGGACGAAGTGCACTGCGACAGTCAATACTTTACGATCTTTTTTTCTCGTTCTACTCTGTGCAATGCTCGAGAATACGAAGTCTTTAGGATGTAGTCGCGACTAGGTTGAGATATCTATTTTCGGCGGCGTATAAAATAGGAAGCAGGGCTTGAAATATCACTTACCGTCTATGCCTTCAATGTTGACGATAAAGTTATTCAACCTACCACCCGGTTAGTCTCTCAATCGCCAAAGTTCGTACTTGTGAGTCCCCTGTACTTATTGATAGAAGCCTGTTCCTTATCCCAATCGAAACCATTAATCCATTCTGCTTGTAAGTCTTTAAGTGTCTGTAACGAAATCCCGGTCGACAAGGTTTGATTCGTGCTCTCGACAGCGGCCGCAAGTTCGGCTGACGGAAGCTTAGTATTTTGAATCAAGTTGAGCATGCGCGGCACCCGATCTGAAAGATTAATTTCAAGCGGCTTGGCTTGAAATTGTTGTTTTGGAACCGCATTAGCGGGCGTCCCAAACAGGACCAAACCCGAGAGCAGAAGGCTTAGCAGAGAGGTCGCCATATTGGACATAAGATCTTGTTTGGAGTGAGAGCAACTATTGACATTGTCAGTATATGAGAATTCGAGTACATCTTCCGGATAGCTAGAAGTTATATATATCGACTTTATTATGAGGCGATTATTCATGGCCACATTGATTGATAAGCGCTATCGAATCCATTATAAGCACGCCTTCGCGCACAATTTGTAAGCCACTACGCCCTAATGTCAACAACATATGAGCCAGCCTTACAAACAATGCATATATCCGCCAGTCAGTCGCCAGTAATACAGTGAGTGCTATTTATATTTTGTGGTAAAATGAACGCTAAGCCAACCATTCGGACCAAAAAACCGGTGCATAAGCAATCTTTCTCGGTTTCCTTGTTCAGGGATACAAGACAAATATTTCTCTGAGATAACTAAGGTAGCAAGTCCGTTTCTAAGCCTAGATTTAATCTGTTTTAGATATAACCTGCATGCTGATAATCGTAGTAAAATAGGTGGTGTAAAAGTCTGTAGAGATCTAGCCTAGGGAAGTACTTTGAAAAGCGCGTTTCCATAGTCCCTAAAATGCATGACCTCCCAAGCTGAGAAAAAAGAACAAAAATGGAATCCTCAAGGTGAAGAAAGGAAATTGTCACGATCTTGACTACCTGCGATCACATACCTCTGCCCCTGGGGTACAGAACAAAGAGGCTGTTTGTATATAGATACCCAACTGTTGAAGTAGAAGTTAGAGCTCCTCGTGCGTCAACAAGTATTCAGGACCTACCTATACGTTGCCATTCGTACCTAGCAGCCCGTGACAGAAACCATGCTCGTAAGCTTGGAAGTAGGAACAACTTGTGATAGCTTGCGTACCATGTGTGCATAAGGCACTTATGTGTCTGCTCCACTCGCTTTGCTGCAATAGTCGCTGTTATAATAGGCTCCCGAAGTGAATAGATTTAATGAGGGAAATTATTTTATCATATTCATGTTCTTTGCCGTCCTTCAACCCGGGGAGTCGGTCTGAGTCTGAATATCGCTGTTGCAGGCACTCTTTCGGAACACATATCAATAGTGTCACGCACATACATCGTTAATTCCCTCACAGGATTAACAGTGCCATTTCCCCCTAGGCTACAGACAGGCGATGCATATCTATGAGCATTGGTATACCCCTTAACATGGCTACTGCTCTGCAATAAGATCCTAGGGTATATTACTTGTAGCAGGGAATAAAGTTACAGGGTCTCTCGGGGTGTTTGTATTGAATTGTATTGCCATACGCGAGGAAGACTTATTGGGAGGGCTGGGGAATCAATGGCACTGAACCCTAACTCCCGCAGCAACCCAAGTGCTATCTATCTTGCCTCCAGGGTAGTTATATGACCACTCGACACACTAACCCGGCTGCCACTGCGGGGGAGGTGTCAGTCGGTCGAGGCGCATACACCAAAATCGGTTGTTTTCTGGCTCAAGCAATGTCTTATCTAAGTCTCATGGTACAAGGCTAAGTCTTCCTTACATACGAGCAACTGTACTATGAAAAAGGACATCGGTGGCTACAACGAAGAGAGAGGGCTGGGTAAAGTAGAGCCTGTGGAATCACTGCACCTCCGCCAAGAATCGGCGGGATATTGCTTGTCAACTGCTTGATATGACTGTTCCTATTATATGGCATGGTCGACTGGACGGCCTCACGGCGTCGAGTACTGATCTTCTATTCGGCTCTATTTTAATCAATAGCTCGGCCAGCGATGTACTAGAGTGTATTCTATGCTGCTGTAAATGTTAGTTAGTCCCTCAATTAGAGCTCAATCCTTGAGAGTTATCATTGCAGCGTTAAACACATGCTGCATGCTGATTCAATGTACCGAATTTCGCTCGTGTAATTGGCTCAAAGTACCAGGGAACACGTGAATCAGTGAATCAAGGGCGAAACAGCTCGGGCCAGTCCTCAGTAGATCGTATGTGATTGGGTTTGCGGTGGTAAGGTAAAGAGGTAAAGAGGTTGCCTTTCTGCATTCGGGTGCTGATCGAACGGTCACGATTTGACGTGTTACCTAGAATACTAAACGGGCGGTCGCTGCTAGTTTGTATTCTTTTTCGAGGATCTATCGCGGGCATTGACAAATAGACAGGCTTCCCAATACGCTGCTCACCATTATGAATGAGCTACCTTTCACAATGTCGGGCCATTCGATATCGAGGCGCTGTTCGTCGCTCATTGCGGTCTGGCTAACAGTAGAGCGCCGGGCTCGCGGTGGCATTGGGATCAGAAACCATTCCTGAATCTCTGCCAACGAACCTCCGAGAAACCCCGAGTCGCAAGACGTCATCGCCTTTCCCCCGGCGTAAAGGTTCCCAAGTACGTGGGTCGTTTCGTGTTGGGCCTTTTCGTTCTAGTTGTTTTAGACATTCAGCATACGGCCGCGATCGAAGAGGCATATATCGGGACATGCGCGCGCGACGGTAGAGCCTAAACCGCGTCAGGGTATATTTGTTCTAACGATGTAACTTGAAGCGGATTAATGTTGCTTTGCGACTGTATTTGTCAGTTATCTACGTTGTCGTTTGGATGCCCTCGATGGTGTTTGTTTGCGCAACTCTGCCTCGCGCAGGCGTTTGCTCCTTCGTGGTAACACGGGGGCTTGTGCACCCCCCTGGGATGATTGTTCCTCGTACCGTTGCTGCTTCCGCTTCCTTCCAGGGCCTCTGGTCACTCTGGGGGGCCGCGGCGGACTAGGCGCTGGGGAAGCATGATTATTGACGTTGTTGACATTGTTGTGTATCTCGGTAGGGCTAGCGGCTGTAGGCCAGCCATTCTGTGACGTGTCTGGGACTGCGGGCGTTTGCTGCTCCGGCTCGGCGGATGGCTTGGATGGGTTTAGGGGTAGCGCCGAGGGTGCTTCGCCCGCTCCAAGGTCGTCATCCTTTCGCCGTCTCAGGACGGGTACGGGCTTATAATCATCGCCGAGCTCCTCCCGAAGCATCTCCTCCAAGGGTTGCTCATGCTTCCACGACATCCCAGGCAGTATGCCCCATTTCGTGTTCCAAATCCCCCTCTCGATCCAGATCTTCTTTACCTCCTCATAGGCTCTCGTATTGATGTCATGGGCAAAGTGCGAACTAGCAGGCTGGTCCTGATCCTGATCAGCCATGGATCGCCCCTGAATCTGCTCGCGCTTTTTGGAGACTTGAAAAACGAACTGGTGGAAGGGCCGTGATGCCTCGCGCTCCCGCACAGCCCGTGCTTGTTCATCACTCGTCGGTTGCCTCGTCCTCGGCTCCTCCCTGTCCCCGAAAATCAGGCGGGCAGCGGCTTCGTCTGGTGCATCCTCTTGTATCTGGAGGCTGAACGGCTCTTCGTGCTTCCATCTCCAGCTATGAAATGGTTTCCACTTATCGTTCCAGATGCCCTGCTCAACCCAGCGCTTTTTGACATTCTCATCTGCAAGCTTCCAGAGATTGACCGGACCCCTCCCATACAGTAGGTGGCGGCGGGTAAGGTCGGAAGCTTCTTCTTCCAACCGGTCTAGCTCTTCCTGCTTCTGTCTTCTGTATTGCCCCTGGGGATTTGATGCTTGACGATCAAGCCTGAGCTGGTTTTCTCTCTCTTCCAGGCGGCGCTGTTCGTCGGTACGGCGATCAGGGCTTGGTGATTCAGTGGTGGTGCCGGATGGCTGCGATCTGTAGGCGGGCGGGGAATTGTCGAACCGGCTTCTCGCACGATCGAGTCGCTCCGGGTTGTCGAGCAGAGCCGCCAGGGCGTCGTGGGCCTGAAACAGTCCGCTACCTCGAAGCGTGTCATCCATGGAGAACGACTGTGATAAAAAACGGTGCGGAAGGATGGGTTGAAGCAGGAGCAAGAGAAGATGAAAAAAAAACGACAATTAAAAAAAGGTAAAAAAAAAAGAAAAAGAGGAGGGAAACAAGACAGGGCGAGGAAGCAGCATAGATTGGACTTCGAGGGTCGAAAGAGGTGAGAGAGCCTTGATGGAACGGCTGAGAGAACCGCTAGCTGGGGGGCATGATGGGGTGCTAGAGTAGTACAAGTACTAGGTACCGGTACCTACACCGACCGCTGTTCGTTGTGCTAAGTATCTGGTATTTCGCCGAATACAGGGGAAGCTTGAGTGGGTACCCGGCCGCCGCCCCTGTACGCCCTATACGCCAAGCGCGTATCTACGGCGCGTAGAAATAAAAATGGCTGTAGGTATTAACTAACTACAGGTAAGTAGGTACCTAAGAGGTATGTGGGGAGACGTGTAGCGTGTAGCATGTAGCACATAAGTACCTAGGTAGAGTCAACTAACAGTTTGATCATTACTTAGCAAGTGACGGTTGGAGGGTTTCTGACCTCAGGCATCAAGGCACAGGTGATATCATTCTTAATATTCCAACTTTAAAATCATAAATACTGTAGTAGTCTTCTTGGGAGATAGGTAAGAAGTATGCATGCTAATCAGCAAGGTTACCTATCACCTATCATACATCCAGGTCCCTGTCCGATTTGTGCTTCTGCTAGCTGCGCTAAAAGTACTTGAGTAGGTACTTACCCTAAGTATAGACATACGCAGTATAGATCAAGTATTTACGAGCCCACCTAGAGCTGCCACCTTTCATAGCTGGAGACCCTCCCCTGCCACCCCATTCAGGACTAGTTCACCCATCCTACGACAATCCTGGGGTAAAAACAAAGGCACGCTGACAATACCTACTATTTACCTATTGTAACTAAATCAAACATACCTTTAAGGCAATCAGTGTTAAAGATCGATTAAACACCCTTAAGGCTTTTATACTTGTTATACTTAAGTGTATAAGGTGCTTATATAAAGCGTTAAAAATTGCTTATACATGCATTATTATACTAGCCTGGTAGGGGAGGGTCTCCAGCTATAAAAGGTAGCGGATGCAGGCGGGCTCGTACCTACCTAGGTACATAGGTATGCAGGTCGCGGATTGAAGCCAGCCAACAGGTACGTGCAGTGAGTTAGAAAAAGCAAACTCATACTGAGACTTGCATTATGTATGTCTAGGCTGCTGGTGTAAGGTCAGCTGGCGGGTTGGCGGCAAAACAGCTAACCGCCAACAGGTCGTGTCACCCCCGAGGCCGCACATGTCGGGTACTCGTCCTCCATGTTGATCCATCTGCCTAACAGCCACGGGAGGGCAATGGCAGCTAGGAGCAGCTAATTGGCCATGAGGAGACAGTACACGTCTTGGCTGTGCCACCGCCCGGCTGACTTCGAAACAAGGTATACTGCCATAAAAGCGATGGCTTTGGCTGAAGACGAGCACTGGAATACCATCTCTGCCTTTTTGTGGTTTCTGTATGCCCCTTTGGTTCTCGGCACTTCATCATGTCTGATCCTCAAGTCCGGCTTGTTCCATTTTCCCTTAAACCACTGAACGCTGGCGCCAGAGAAGTTGCCATTAATCAACAAGAAAACGAGCTTGCGAGGAAGGAGGATAATGGCGAATGGCATATTGATATCGGCCTCGTCCTCTCCAGCAGCGGAGACATTAATACTCTTGCAACACTGGGACGTGGCAACGCTGACATCAATATACCCGACGGTAGGATTGCGAGAATTCAATGCTCCTTCGAGATCGATCCAGCCACCGGTATCATCATGTTCTACGACCGATCGCATAATATGTCAAGTCAAGTCTTCGGCGAAAATGCTACGCCGTTTATTCACGGACGCCCTCGCAAAGTCGTTGTACAAAACAAACTCAATACCATAATCGGAATGGGGGGTGTGAATCGGGACCTCATCCTATTTGAGCTATGTTGGCATGATCAGACTCATTTGGAAGCAATGGAGAAGACCAAGCGTCGAGGAGGAGCCGGCTTCATACAGCGTGCTCGCTTTGCTCCCACCATCGATGACACAGAGACCGTCCTGCAATCGCAGAGAGAGACCAGGATTCACACACCGGGCCCCCAGCCGCCAGTGATAAGATACGCGAAAATCGATGAACTAGGATCTGGTCAGTTTGGAGAGGTGATAAAGGCAGTCGATCTGGACACAGGCAATCTTATGGCCGTCAAGCTTTTGAAACGACCAGCAGAACAGCTAGACCATCAATGGCGCTTCGAGATTTACCGTGGACTTAAGCGTGAGGTAGAGATTCAGTCCAGCCTAAATCATGTAAGTAGGATCTCTTTTTCAGCCCGAATCCCTAAAGATCAAAAGAATAACACCAATGACAGGAACATATTGTCGAATACATTGGGTCACAGGGTTGGGATATAGGCCAGCCGGCAATATTCATGGGGCTAAAAGAAGGAAACTTCGCATCGTTGATTCGGAGATCGTGCTCTAAAGACATTGAAAAGCTTGGGTGGACCGTCCTAGATCACATGCTCCGAGCCCTCGACTATCTTGCAACAAGGAACGTTGTTCACAGAGATGTGAAACCGGATAACATACTTTTTGAGAAACGGTCAAACAAGTATCATTTCCAGCTTGGGGATTTTGGCCTCAGCAATAACCAGGACAAAGCGAGGACCTTTGCGGGCAGCCAGCTTTTTATGGCTCCGGAGTTTTTTTCGGACAATACCAAGACAAAAACAGACAGAGTGGATGTGTGGTCACTCTACGTTACTCTGTTGTGGACAATAGATGTGGATCAGTTTCGTACCGGCCCTACATATCTTTCTCGAGAAGCTATTCTAGAGATTGCCAAGACCTCAAGTCTTGTCTCAAGGCTTAGTGAGATGGGCAGGCTCGACCCCGGTAAGCGTGCTTCTGCAGCGCAGATGCTCATCAAGTTGTTTAAAGGAAAGGGACTCTCCACCCCAGCACATCGTGTTCCGCCTCTCGCTCCCGATGAAATGTTAGCCACGGCTATTCTCACGCCGCCAATGCCGCCCATGCCGCCTATGCTGCCTACGCCTCCCACGCCGCAAGCTCAACAGCAGCCAAATCGGAGAAATTTACGAAAGAGAAGGAACAGACCTGCGCCCGGCAAACCCAGTGGCGCCCAGAGGGCTTCGAATTCTAGAACGCAACCAAGGAACCGCCAAAGACCTATGAGATTACCTCGAGAGATGGACTTAACCGAATAAGCTACGTATAAGCAGGTGGAATCAATGAGAAATGAATGTCATAATTGCTATCCTTCATTTACTAGTTAGATTATGAATAGTTTAATTTGCCGTTATTCCGCGTTTAAGTAACACAATCTATATAATTGTCCAGACAGTACAACATTTTCCCAATGATTAGCTTTCTGACCTGAGTTAGATTTCAGGATATGAACACCAACCATTTTGGAAGGCAACTGAGGTACCTGGAAAAAACGGCAGTGAAGTCAGCCAGCCAGCCAGCCTGCATGTTAGCAGGGATGTACACCCAACCCAAAAAAGAAACGGACAATCACCTAGCAAGCGAATGCAGTGCTCCTATGCGCATGACTAGTGTCTAAGACACAGCCACTCATCCACAAATTATCTCCCACGCATAAACGAGGCGTATTCGAGGGGTAGGCGGTCCAGTTTTCCTCGACGCCGTGCTCGGATGGACACAAAAAGCGCCAATGGGCGGACGGAAGGCCAGCGGCTACGAGAGGGGAAACCGCCACGGTGAGTCAGACGTCTTTGTAACCGCCCGCCGTGAATATCGCACGCAGTGTAACGGTGCCGTTTCGCAATCTCGTCCAACGATACACGACTGAGCAAGCGTGCGGGTATTCTGCTTGCCGTCGGCTAGAATATAATTAGAATGTTGGACGGGGGGCGAATTGAAATGATCGGCGATAAGGGGTAATAGGGGAAGGGGGATGGATCTAAGGACAGGGGCACAAAAAGCCGCCACGGGTATCAGCCACGAGCACACCGACGCGTATGAGTATGGCTTTGTGATCCCTGCTCGAGCGCGGTTGCTAAGACATGGAGACCGAGACATTCCAATTTGGCCCCTGAGCCGCGTTGAGAATAACGCTCGCCACGCCTTATTGGAACCGCGCCACTGGTTATCTGGAGAATAGGAGGAAGTTTGGTGCGTGAATACGAAGAAGAGATCAGGGAAATAGCACCACCTTTTTTCATTTGATATAGGTTGCCGACATCCCCTTATTTAATTGATGACGGCTTTTGTAATCATCTCTAACATTACCGCTCTTCAAAATCGAATTTCTATTATACTGGCCAAGTGTTTGGTTTACCGTAACATTTCGTGCGCCCTGCATCTAGCATTCCGTGTCTGAGACATCTCAAAGACCATCAATTATTGGATATTGATAGATTCGATAGAACGTCTATTTATGTGGTCAGGCCACGAGAAGTTATGATTTGATGGCTAGTTATTGTCCCGAAAAGGCATCCTCCCACCACAGAGCCTCAGCTATTTCCCCGTCCCCAGCAACATCCTTCACCTGCAGGAAAAGATACCAGGAAATCTCGGCTAGCTCCCGGCGTTCGGGACAACGATGCAGAACCACATCTCTCTCCACCCCTTTCTCTACCAACATGTCTATCATCGATTCCAGTCCCCAGAACTGTGCTACTGCCATCGCCCACCCCCCTGCCTCAGGCGTGTCTAGTCTAGCGCCGTACTCGCAAAGTAAGCGGAACATGGCCGCATCTTCTTTAGCAACAGCAAGGACTATTGGTGGTGGGCGCCCAACGTTTGGCATCGCTCCAGCCTCTAGAAGGAGTCTAGCAATAGAGATAGACGACGTCCACGCGGCGAACATAAGTGGCGTACGTAAGCGGGAGGATCGATTTGGATCTGCCCCGTGCTGTAGGAGGAGGCGAACGACATCTTTATTTCCGCCCTGTACAGCTCTCCGCAGTGACTTGTTGATAGGGCCTTTGTTGGAATTTGCTGAAGCGTCTGAGTTGAGAAAGTAGCGGACCATGTCGATGTGACCTTCAAATGCGCTATTACCCATCGCCCATGCTAGGTCGTCGTTGAAATTCTTCGGGCCCTTGCTGTTGTGGGGTAGGAGCAAAGCGACCCCGCGACGGTAATTCTCCACTACGGACGTTGATTCGACTCCTAGGCGCACCAATGCGTATTCCGGAGTGAGAGTGTCGTAAGGGGTATACTTAGAGACCTCAGGGTCGGGTTTGTTTACGCCTAGTGGCCCGCTGTCGATTGCGAAGTCGAAAGCATCCCTGTGGCCGGCCCAGGTGGCGTGTTCGAGTATGCGCTCCCAAAGACAAAATGGTATAGCCTCCGAAGGGTTGTAGTTTGGGTTAGACAACAGTAACAGGTGGATCATCGACATATCGCCCCGAAGGCATGCTGCATTAAATGCCGACCCGAAAACGTCGCTTCGGGGATCACTCTTGTCGCTGTAGTCCCAATCGCAGAATCTCCATCCATGCGCAATGAGCTGTTCTACATGAGCGTGGCGGCCGAGATAGATCGCGGCCACGCAGAGATCCGCCTCTAGCTCATTAGATGAAGGCTCCGCGGACCTTGAGGAAAGGTCCCGAGACCGCTTCTCGCACACGAACCAAAATGGGTGGTCTGGTCTAAAAGACAGACGACAGAGGCACCTGAGGGTCTCCACAAGGGCATCGTGCCTAGTGTCGCCGGCCATTTCGCAAAGCTCTACAGCGGCACGTCGGATGCGGCCAAAACGACATCTCGACCCCGTTGCTAACACCGCCTGGCGGACTAGATACTCGACGTAAAAGGGATGTGGATCGCGATGAGAAAATTCACGCTTCATCGCATCTGTCATGAGCTGCGGGAGGGGATGTGAAAAGATCACATGTTCAACGAAGAACTTGAAGTGACCTGTGAAAAGCGTATGAGCAACCTTTGAAGCAAATCGGGGATAAGATGAGTTCTGGGACTACCGACGACTAACGAGGCGGAGCCTCATGAGACGCTTGAAGGAGCGAGTGAGGGCGATGGCCTCGAATATGGTGATGATGAGTTCTGGGGGAAGATCGAGGAGTTGCATCATGATTGCAACTAAGCTGATTAAGATACGAACGGAAGGGTAAAATATCAGAATACATATATATAATGCCGCGATTATCAATTCAGAGACATGCTTGGGTGAGTCTGTCTCACTCTTGACCCTCCCCAACCCCCGCCTAGACGACTGCCTGGCTGAAGGGCTGCGTCTGCTGCGCCAAGATAAGACTACCCCACCCCTAGCGTCTTATCCCCAGGGGTTAATTATTACCCAAAACAATCTTAAGTCAACTCCAGACCATGGATGTGCATTCTACACGTAGGAATAGGAACTGTTTTTATCTACGCCACCACTACGGTACATTTGTCTTAGTCTCTCCTCATTCGTTCGACAACATATCTTTATGCAGCATTTTAGAATATGCTCAAAGTGGACAAAAAGTGTCTAGGTTGTTATTCACTATAGAAAGCCCCAGGATACAATTAGAAAAAAATAGTAAAGTTAGCAATAAGCAAATATTTAACTCATTTAAAAAACTTTTTTAAAAAAGATCGACAAACACGTAGGCCAGAAAGCGGCTTTAATACCTATGATCTACAATATAAATATTAAACTGGTATCACGCTTGTAGGTAAATGACCACGTCACAGTTTGTCATAAGCATCCTGAGATTTTTCCCCAGGGGTGCAAAACACTATGGTGTGTGATGCCCCCCCAGGCCCCTTTGAAAGTGGTCATCTAGCCTGCAATGGGCCCTCTATCCATAACTTGATGAGATATCCAGTCAAGTCGGGGGTTCTTGATTTTTTACGCAATAATAGGTCAGACCAAGGTGCTCGTTAGAGAGGCTTAAGGGGGCTCTCCCTATTCGGGGAATAGGTAGCCTAGGCTTAGATTGATAGCTAAAGAACGAATCTAAAGGGAGTGACTAGAAACAGAGGAGATGCTTCCTTATTCATGTGTTCTTTCCTTCCACGCCTATAGAGTTGGCTCGGAGGACTCGCAGGGTTTCTGATAGTGAGCTGGGTGAGTAGGTTCTGTGACTCATGTGCAGCCACCCGCTTGTAGTTAGGGACTGGGCCTGGTATTGGGTCTCCAGGGTCTGTCTGTATGTAACACTGTATTTATCTTGGTGTCTGTCGCAGGTCTCAAGCACTCAACCACAGCTCGTTTGGTCATGTAGTGCACCGACACCGATCGACAGCACAACACTAGATTATTTTCAGCCTCGTGAAGATTTAAATACGGAGTGTGCTTAGATACTATTGAATGCGGAAGAACATTAACTGAAGATTCCTTTTCAGAAGAGGAACAGCTCCAAAACTCAAGAAAGAAGATAGATATGGGCTAGATGGGAGCATTGTATCATCCGTCGCCCCGCCATTAAAAACTATAAAACATACTTCGTACAATATAATGGTAAAAGAGGACCAGAAAAGAAGGACCCCACAATGAAGCCTCAGATTTCCATTGGATCGTCAACAGCATCTGCTCCAAAGTAAGGGTCTTGAATAGCACCGAACTCAGACCCAAGGATAAGACCCGAATCATCTAGCCTCATAGGCTCTGGACTGTCCACAGTCACTAACCATCTGTTTACCCGGCTGTCGACATACCCTCGCTGCTCCTCGCAGATCTCATATTGAGTCTCAAGATCCTCGCGATCAACCTCATGAACAACATCTCGAGGATTTTCTTGGTTGGATTCCCCAGCGTCAATAGCAAAGTCAGCCTGGATACCAGTGTCGTCGTTTTCATCCTCAGCTAGTTCTACGATACGCGGCTCGTTCAACTGATGATGCTGTAAGAACTCGGCAACTCCGTAGTGACCCTCTTTTGTCGCATATTGTATTGCGCCATCGACCCCTGTTTTCCCTCGCTGGTTACTGCCACTTAACCCACCCATGCCTAGAAGAAGCTGAACCATGTCTAGTCTTCCATTGGAAGCAGCCTCGTCAAGTGCTGTCCGTTCGGGGTATCCTTTACTCATCATACAAGGTGCGTTCACATCAGCACCGTACTGAAGGAGCAATGAGGCGACATTCAGGTTTCCACTAGAGGCAGCACACGACAAAGGGGTATACCGGCCGAAAATACCGCGGGTTTCGAAAGGTGTGCAATAGGTGCAAACGCCTGTATGGTCGGGGATCCCATCAACACGAGCTCCTCGTTGAATAAGAGACTTGATAAACTCTATTGAGACACTAGTGCTCCCACAGGCGCTCGCAAGAGGCGTTCTACAGTCCTCTGCCCAATGATGATCAGGATTTGCACCTCTCTCCAGGAGCCTCTCTGCAACTAGCCAACGATCATTCTGTATGGCACTACATAAAGCATTCGGTAGATTGCCACCCTCGTTGACATCTTTGGTGACGTCAATAACTCGATAGATTAGTGAGTCGTCAGCATTATATTCTATGAGTTTCGACAGAATCGATCCATATGGTAGCGGGAGGTTGCGACGAGGAGACCTATCGACTGAGGCACCCGCTGAGAAAAGCTTGTCGAAAATTTTGAGCGAGTTAGGAATTGTATGTTCATCCCAGTAGCCACGCCTTTCTAATAGGAGTGCAGATTCTAATAGAGTGAGGTGTTCGTGAACATTCTCAGTATCGGCACCATTCTCTATAAGGAACTCGACGATTTCTGGTTTGTCTTCTGACAATCCGATGAGGGCGTCGCCCAACATGCTCACCCGAGAGCAATGCGACAGTTTTCTACTTTCATCGCTAGAAGGGTAGTAGGCCACGAGTTTCGAATGAACGCCGCAGCCTTTGTCTACCAGATACTTGACCATGCCAAAACAGCATTCACTAAAAATTGCGTGATGTAGCACATCACGATCTTCGCACTCGATATGCAAAGGGGCGCCCCAAGACCAGATCGTGTCGCACAATTTAACGCATATCTTTAGATTCTTTCGGCGGGCATTTTCCACGGACGCAAAAATTAAGCTCGGACCAGCTGACTTGATTTCGTCGCGAAATATCCCGGCGAGTGACAAGGCGGTGGCTATGGAACGAATGTCATCTCGGACTGGTTGAACATTGCCGAAACGCCTGTGGAAATAGAGAAAATCATGGATGGTCCAGAACGGCTGGACCAAGGCATTCCTGTCTTTCAGTAGCCTCACAATGTCATAGTGCCCAACTTGAGCAGCTCGGCGCGCTGGGTCCCAGGGCGTAAACCTGAGATGATCTAGGGAGTGTGATTTTCGAAGACGGTAAAAGTTCGGATCTACGCCCAGATCTAATAAGCAGGTTACACCATCGATGAGACCATGAGTTGCGCCTTCAGAGAGTGCAACCCGAAGAAGAGCCTTTCTGTCACCTCCACTTGGGCGCTTCCGGTCTGCGAGATACTGCTGGAGGCTACCAAGTCCCTCACTTGCCGAGAGGAAAATCCCAGAGAGTGTAACATGGCTATGGATCCTCATGCTTTTCTTGCTGATCATATCCACGAGTTGTTTCGCTTCTCGAAAATACAGCCATACGTAATCGGTGAGATAGAGAGGAGGGCCTATAGGCTTTCGATAGCCGGACCAATCGATGTCGACGCTTGCCCCAGCCTCCAGAAGCAGTTGTATGCAATCCAAAGCGCTGTCCAAGCGTGGTGGATTATCAGGTTGAGAAAGGCTCTTGAGTGGGCCACAAATAGGTGCCAGTATGCGATCCTTCTTCTGGTCATCGGTGAGATTAACGTCGGCACCGTATGCGAGCAGAACTTTCATGGTTTCTAGATCGCAGTTCACACTTGCAACCGCCAAGGGACACACTTTTATGTGTGTATAAATTGAGTGCGGGCTGTACACTGCCATCGACCCTATTTGAGAGCAAGTAATCCGCGGGCATGAAGTCTTGCCAAACTCCAATAACCTCTCGACAGTGTCAGTCGCTTCCATCTTGGCTGCATCAATCAGACACGGTCTCCGCACAATCCACTCGCCATTTTTTATTGCAAGTCCGATGTTAACGAGGGCGACATAGGCTTTGTGTTGTTTGAGCCTGATGGATGAATTATACAGCAGGTCCCAGACAGCCATGATGGTAGTGGACCTGATTAAGAAGAAGCGTTCCAGGAGGTGTACGTCGGCCGAAAGACCAATCCACTGAAGAAGCTGAAGGGTAAATCGAGATTCATCATCCAGGTTATTCGACAGATAGTAACAAGCTAAAGATAATCGCGCGAAATCACTGCTCTCGACGAGGGCGGATGAGAGTGTCATCGGTCCGGAAAGATTAGTCAAGGCTAGTTGTGTAGTGATTGAGATATTGGGACCCGGCATAACTACTCGGACTAAATTAGTAGGCTACCCAAACGAAATCGAACTTCGCGGCGACTTACTCCCTTGAAGCATCACGTGAAATTGGTTGAAAGGTAAGTTGATCCGCTCAGATAGGATACCAATATGGATTGTTGATACATCTTCGCCGAGTATGCGGCTCTTTGGTTCAGGTGAAGGGGTTCTTGACAAGTTTGATGGCAAAGATGGCGAAGGGGTTCTGATTGACACGTCTGGTGGCAGTAACGGCGAAGGACCTGGATCGTATTTAGTCAGCTTGGATTCTACCAACTATTGATTCCTAACTCACAGGTTTGAATGAGCGCCCGGAATTCGGACTCGGTGTTATTTCTGCGAAACTCTTTCTGGAGCTTTCTCGGGTCCTTTGGTATACCTCCCAGGAATACACGACTCTCTTTCCCCTCAAGTCTTCTTTTCGTGACGCGATATCTAATTGGATGCCACTCCCCTTTCCGAAACTTTTTGCGGAAATTGTAACGATCGCGCAGGATAATCTCATAATCCTTCAGCCTACATACAGGCATTAGTAAAGGATTTGTCAAAACATACTCTCTGTTACTTGCTTGAAAGTCGGAAACCCATGCTCCACTTCCATTCGTTCCTTCACAGTCTTCAGGGTACAATTCTCTTTGAGGTACAGTCGCTTCAAGGTTTCCTTGTTGTCATCCCAGTGGCTAAAATCCTTCAACTCGCCAGCGTAGTTGAACTGTGGCCCAGAGACAAGAGGGCGTGTTGCGGTCGGCAAAGACATGATGGGGAAGCTGAAATGATTGCGCAGATAACTATCGTGGACTGGATTCGGGCTTGTCGCTTGAGTTAAAAGAGTTCCTATAACAAAAGATACGCCGTAGATTTAGGCTTTGTAAATAGACGGCGGATGGTGGAAGGAAAGAATCATGATGAAACCAGGAAATCTTCGGCGGGATGTGCAGTATAATAAGGCTCTGGTCTTCGTCTCTAAATAGCGTGCGAAGTCCTCTGACGAGCCAACGAAAAGTTGGTATGATTAAATTCTAGATTCTAATGCAGCAAGCATCTGTTTGCATATGTCCAGAATCCAGCCAATTGACAACCCCTGAGTGCTGAGTATCCAAATTCCAGCCAATTAGATATTCCGCTTGTAGATAGGTAGGTAGCGTTCTGGATGTCAGGCAGCTACATGGGCCCTGGAGAGATGACAGCATACAACTCGCAAGACAGGGCCATGACAAAACCTCATAGGGTAGAATTTTGAGGCGTTTCTGTCGGGATATCACCTTCCCTTTTCTCAACGATATATTAGCGGAAAGGGGTGCCAGTGTCCAAAATCCAACCTATCATTCTTTTTTAACAGCACGAGAGGCCCCACCTGCGATAGACACAGGGTTATTTCTGCTGCCCCATTGCGCTACTTAATTGCAGTTTTATTTACAGTTATACTATTTTAAGCTACTACGGGATCATGTGAATCGTTGTAACAGTTTTTGTGACATCGACCGATGCAGGCTGCGTAGATGTAGTTACCTCTGCCTCTCCCGGGCACCACCTAATCTGACATGCATACAGCCTCCTGCATGCTCTATTACATAGGAGAAAAAAAAGGAAAGAAAAGAAAATATCCGCGATTGGGTAAGTGCACGCGCCCTCGGTAAACAATGAATCTCGGCCGCTAGTGTACAAGATACGAGCAGACTAGTGCAGGGCGTTGTACCCGGCCACCAGCTTTCATCTATGTACTATCCTAATTTCAACAGTAAGAAGCTGTGTATATACCCGATGCATCTAGCAACAGAGCATACTCAGCCTTAACATAATTAAGGCAAAGCCGCTGTGTTAAGCCTTCGGCCTATGCACGATGCTTTGTGGCGGCTAGCGACTTACGTAGGCGCGAGTGGCTGAAAAGAGTTGTCGAAAAGAAAAGCTTAGATGACGCTTATTTATACTCGGGATTAATCTAGAGTGATTAACTGTTTCATTGCATCATTGAAGCGTATCTTAAGGGTCAGTAGATTTGTCACTCTCAGACATACGAGAATATACATTGATACTCATCAACACCTCTCAACAGCAAATGCTTCTAAAAAGCGATATCTTGTATAACAACGCATTATAAAAACAATTAATAAAACTAGGATATCATTTAAACATTAAAAGCAAGTTTTGAATATTGATTTATTCGCTAAACATGAGGGTATCACAAACCCAGCGTCCGACACCGTGTTTCCCGCACCAAAGAACAAAGTCCTAGTGTGTGTATGTCTAAATCAAAAGTTGTACGTAACTCCCGGTTGGATCTCCTCCAGCTTTGCTTTCAACTCAACCCACAGCCGCTTTCCTACATCCGGGTTCTGGGCCACCACCTTGGAGGGCTCTCCCACCTTGCAGTCTTCGAGGTACTGACCATGCGACTCTGAGCCCGCTATCCCTGCCGAGACTAAAGTCCTGCTGCCTTCCTCCGTCGTCCTAGCCAGTACCGTCTTCATCAACCCAAAGGCCACCTTCTGCAGGCCCGTGGCCTCGCGCGACAGATCAGAATGGCACAGCCCGGGGCTCACGGCGTTGATGATCACGGGGTACGAGGGGTACTCCTCCGCGATGCTGCCGAGGGCGAAGACGCCGAGGAGCTTGGAGAGGGGATACTGCTCCTTCCAGTGCGGACTGTCTTCTCTGTTGTTGTTCACCACCTCTAGAAGGTTAGGCTCCGACTTTTGGGGGAACTGCGTGTGCCGGTGAGCCCCCGAGCTGGTGATGACGAACGTGGGCCGAGTGGAATGCTCGGCTGCTGTGGACTTCAGCTTGGGCAGCACGAGCGCGACGAGCAGGTAGGTCGCGATGTAGTTGATGGCAATATTCATTTCTACTCCCTTCGCCCCGAACCCTTGGACTTCCTTATAAGTCGCCGAGACCAAGCCCGCGTTGGCATGAAAGATGTCGACACGGTCAAGCTCGCTTTCAAGTCGGGTGGCGAAGGCCTTTATGCTTGAGGGCTGCGCCATATCGATCTCCCAGACCTGGATCTCCGCGCCTGCGGCGGCCGTTGTGGCGATGTCTTTCTTGGCCTCTTCTCCCTTTTCGAGATTGCGGACGACCAAGATCAGTCTCTTCGTGCCAAGCCGGGCATAGTGGCGGGCAGCTTCTTTGCCCAGGCCGGTGTTGCTGCCGGTTATAACGATTGTTTGCCCGGAATATGACGTGCTAGGGTATGGGAGTTTCCCAGTCTCTATCAATTGGCTACGTATGAAGCCCATGATAAAAACTTAGATATAGCTAGGAATGAATTTAACCCCGGACTTGAGAGATTGCTTGGTGGGACGAAATCAGGTTGGTATCGAAGCTATCAAGTTAATTAGCACAAGGTAAATGTGGAATCTATAGTGATCCTATTGCTTGGTTTGAAGGGGATCGTGGCTTTATTCGAACGGAATGGGGCGGAGTTTTGTTGATAAGCTAAATGTCCGAGGGCCTGTATAAGGGCGGAATTCGGACAACTGCGGTCGTATTCCCGAAGTGTCATGAGACTTCCAACTACACACGCCAACAACCAACTACATATTGTTTCTGTCAAGCCGATCGCGAACAACCAGTCAGTTCCTCTGATCCCCCGGAAGATAGGTTGGCTACCAAGCTATTTGCTAGAGTTTATAGTACCTACATGCATGTGCCCCCTCAATCCAACCACCATCCTCTTTTTTAAACAATTTCTAACACCTGTCAAGATAGCTATCCTTAGCAACGCTGACCCAGGCATTGTCGAGCATACGAGTAAAGATTTCAGGCTCCGGGAGCCCAACAAGAATATACTGAACGACTGCGTAATACGTTTGGTAGTAAATCTTCTTAGTTTGAACGCAAATTGCCCTACATCAATTCACTGATAGATCGCCTGGTATGCTCCCGGGGACTATCTGCCACATCTAGCATGTACTCTGGAGTGACATCTCAGTTTTCCACTAGCGTGAAAATTCCAGGGTTCTTATCATCCCAGTATATCTCGATGAACATGCTCAGAGGGTCGGCGGAAACCTTCTCTTAGCTTCTGCTAAAGTAGTACTTAGTGCACATAGGAACTCCTCGGTCTTTCATGGGCCGATGATTAGCTTGACGCGGACTGAAATGGATGGCTTCTTTGCTGCCATGATAGAATAATGTTGACGAGTTGCCTTGACTATGTTGCAAGTGCGTCAGATTGAGAAATGAATTCGATAATGCATCGAAAGCGGTGGTAAGTTAGAAAAACATTATCAGACAGAGCAAGACACGCAATGCAGAAAATTAATACCTCGTCGATTCTACGACTTCCGGGTCGCCATCTCAGGCACCGGTTGTATATTCCCCAAAATCAACCTCTATACCGTTATAATGGGGAGGCGATTTTTAACACGCTGTTCTTGTGTATACAAAAATTAATGAAAAAGATAATTTAAAAAAAAACCAAGTATGCTATGACTTACGCAAGCTGTAGAACAGGTACGCTAGTGCAGCCAGGGGTTTTCTATCTCATGTTCCTACCTGCGTAGCCTTTAGTCACCGAACCCATCTATGGTTAGCCAGTCGCCCTAACCACCAAGGGGACCTAGGTAGGCTAGGTGCCTAGGTTGGTTAGGTGGCTTTACGGGTCGGCTAGGTTCTCAGGTCGTCAATAGAGCAGCAGGTAGATTTACCAGTAGGTAGGTTAGCTAACTTAATTATCTAGCTTCGCAAGTTGGCTTCGTACACAAATTCAAGGCCTTATTAAAAGTAATTTAAGCTAGCTAGAACATCTTAAATCAACCAAGTATATAATTGATTTAGGTCTGCCCTTTTTAGCTCTTCCCTTGAAATTTTTATCTAGCAGCCATAATGTTAAATTTTTTAAACACTTTGTACCTTGGTACTAGAAAGCCTCTAGCTATAGTATAAGCTTTTTCAAGCTGATCTTTGTTGCGTTATTGTATTGATCGCAATATTATACCTATAGTCAGACTTTCGGCTTTGACAAGCTTACTATGGCTTACGCACCGCCAATATATATATTACACTACTGCTTCCTCTTACGTGTGCCATGAGGTGTGATGTAGATGTCGTGGTTTTCGGGAACATTCTCAATCGGGTAGCTACTAAACGCCTCTTCATAAAGGCCGACGGCATGTCTTGGCAAACAATTCCAGCTGGTCTTTCCAGCATGCAATGACTACGCTGGCTAAGCAAGGTGCTATATAAACCTGTTATAAAGAAACAACACATGCACTTGTATGAGTTCATAGCTTTCTCAATAGTTGAGTTTAAATTTGAATTAAACTCTTGATCGTATCTTAAGTCTATACTTAATACCGCTTACTTATACCCAGCACCGCTTACGTTATGATAACGTATTAAGTAAGCCATATGGTGATAAATCGAAGTTTTCCCTTTCCGTGGAAAAGGAAGAACAAGAAAAAGGCAGGAACTAAATTTTATTATTTAGTCCTTACTGCATGCAACCGTTGGGACCTAGGGACTAAGATACTTACGATTCACATGCTGTATCACCACGCTATAAAAGAGGCCCTTCCAGCCCTTCAGTGTTCTATAGAACTTAGACTTCTAGATAATCAACGAGATTACCAAGTACCTATTTTGACAGCTACTACCTTATCTTTAAGTATCTCGATCTATTTTCCACGCTCAGAAATGCCTTCCGCAGTTGAGAAGTTCGGGGGTGTCTTCAAGCACCTCGTCGAAGACCTAAGACAACATTGTGTTGCTCAGGATAAGCTACCAGACCAGGTGTGGAATTGGTTCGAAAAGGTAACTACTTCCTTCAGGACTCTCCATCTGTTATTGATTTCACTTTTCTTCCATCGCCAAGTACCCATATTTTCCGAGTTTCCCCGATCCCGAGCACTTACTTACCATCATAGTCTCTAAAATACAATGTCATCGGCGGGAAATACAACCGCGGGCTTTCCGTGATTGACACGACGCGGATCCTCCTCGGCCGAGATCTGAGCGAGGAGGAGTACTTTCACGCCGCCGCTTTGGGGTGGATGACGGAGCTCCTGCAAGCCATGTTCCTGGTCCTGGACGACGTCATGGACGCCTCGACCTCGCGCCGTGGCCAACCCTGCTGGTACCTAGTGCCCGAAGTCGGCATGATTGCTGTCAATGACGCGCCCATGCTCGAGAGTGCCATCTATATCCTGCTCAAGAAGCACTTCCGTAGTCACACGGCCTACATCGACATGCTCGAGATCTTCCACGAGGTTGCCTGCCAGGTGGAGGTCGGGCAGACGTACGACATGATCGTCGCAAAGCGCGACCTAAATTCCTTCGACATTGATACCTACCTCAGCATTGTCACCTACAAGACTTCCTACTACTCCTTCTACTTGCCCGTCGCGCTCGCCATGCTGTATACCGGCCGGTCGTCCCCCAACAACCTAACCCAGGCGCGAGACATCCTTCTCCCCATGGGTGCGTACTTCCAGATTCAGGACGACTACCTTGACAACTTCGCGGATCCGGAGGTGCTCGGCAAGGTCGGTACTGACATCCAAGATGGCAAGTGCTCGTGGCTTGTTGTCCAAGCTCTGCGACTGTGCAATGAAGAACAGCATGCAGTCTTGCAGGAAAACTACGGCAAGAAGGATGCAAACTGCGAGAAGAGGATTAAGGAGTTGTACGACGAACTACAGCTAGATGGTATCTATCAGACGTACGAGGAGACGGCCGTAGCTGAGATAGAGGGGCTGATTGCAAACGTAGATGAGAAAGACGGACTTAAGAAGAAGGTATTTGTGGCGTTTTTGAACAAAATTCAGAAGCGGTTGAAGTAGTAGGAGACCCTATGGTTCTAGACAGGGCAGGTAGCGGAGTTTTGTATTTCGGAAATTCATTCTGACTTACAGTACCCCATCATTCATCATGATTCCAGCCTAATTTTCATCATTGTGTCAAAATCTCTAAGTATTCCCATCTTTCAAACGCCATACTGAGGTTTTCTTAATTATACAAGGTGTTAAGCACATTGCCCAATACATTTCATAAATATTGAAGCTTTCGAGTGTCGTGCGCGGCATCAGGAGAGATTATGAGATTCTGCTTATCTAAGTCCCAGAAAAAGTACGAGAAAGTTAATAACCTATATAGAGTCGCTTAGGGCTTTTATGTAACCCAAGGGGTCGAGCCACCAGGCCGGTATCATGGGTCCCTTCTGGGGGCTGTTGGAGGCTAGCGGCAAGTTCCTACTATGTCATCAGTGACGATGATGTCATAACTCCTGTCCGACCAGAGACATATTCAGCTCATACTACGTAGGATCCTATGAGGTGCGAGGTGCTTACCATCTATTTTATTTTGTTGTTCTAGTGATGCTTAGCCAACTGGGAAATAGCTTTCGAATCTTAGACGCGGGGGGTTCAGTACATCCACCACTAGATATGTGTAATGGTGTTGGAACGGTACGATGAGCTAAGCTAGACACCAGCAGTTGATTAAAAGAGATGAGGGTCCCAAAAGAAAAAAAATTATGAGGATTAAGCGAAGTAAACCTTCATTTTAGGGGCCAGTGTTCTCTCCAATTTTCTCTCTAATTTTAACGTCACCATATGAGAGAGGCGACGGCAACCTAGGAACTGTTCCGTCCAATGATTGTCGCCGCTGGGACTTGTAGCTTATCTCAGATTGCACTTTGATATTAAAGTGCTACGATGTGGTTCATTGCATATGCATAGCGGTATCTCATTTGTTGTTGTTCCGTCAAATTCTCGATGCTGACGGATTTCTTGAACCCTTTCTTTCCTACGCCCGAGACAGAATCTTTCATAAGAAGGTCCGTGGATGTTGTGGGATTTTCACTCTAGTTACCAGAGCTGGTATGCAACCAAAAGGCATTCTCGGCTTAAAATGGGCGGCCTAACAGTTAAAATCGTTGAGATAGCAGAATTATTACAGCTAGTGCTCTCCTCGAAGTATCTGCCCTCGCTGTTCCTGTAGTCGAATATGTATGATCTCAACACCCCTGAAGATTACTGCCGAATTCGTAGCTCTAGTTTCGAGGGCTGGACGGAGGTCTAAGGCAATCCGGGTCGACGCCTCTATCGAAGAGTACGCGCTAGATGTGTTGCAATACAAGGCCAGGCCTTCTGCCAAGTCGCTGTACAGAGCTAGATGGCTGCATTAGTTAGATCTCAAGGTACCTAGCCCATCTGCTTAATATTCTAATTTAAGCATACACACCAGTCTTACAAACAAGTCCGGGAGATTTTCTAGAATTATTAATTCTAAATTACTTTCTGTAAACGTTTCAAAAGGATAAATAAAAAGGGGAAAGGGGAAAAGGGAAGAAAAAAAGAGAAACAATTAAACAGAATGTGAAAAAGGTGTGAAAAAAAAATACCCATCCTTGGAATCGAACCAAGAGTTCCCTGATGGTTCCGTCGGTCTTATACTCCCACGCATAGTACGGTGGCTGAGCGGCCGGTTCAACACTGTCAAGGCGTGTTTTCCATTAAACTAAACGGGCTGTTGT
This sequence comes from Xylaria sp. Z21, assembly GCA_037356095.1. Taxonomy (NCBI): domain Eukaryota; kingdom Fungi; phylum Ascomycota; class Sordariomycetes; order Xylariales; family Xylariaceae; genus Xylaria; species Xylaria sp. Z21. Next base: position 86,271 of record JBAWJX010000067.1, on the reverse strand, counting down.
TGTTGTTAGAAGAGAGACTTGTTGTTTGGATATATAACCTTCTCCTTTCCCTACCTCCCTAGGTGTTAATTGGCTCCGGTGGGTGGGTATGGTGGAGTTTGGTCTGTTTGCTTCTGATTACGCGCAGGGAATGAACAACGCAGTTGCCTGGCTTATAATGGCTAATGGCAAAGTTACTTTCTGTGCTGGCAGGAGCCTTATTAGTGGTAGGTGACCTTTGCGCAAAGGTCTTTGAAACTACCATCTGAGACGTCACCTGCTACATGCAGGTACAATAATGTTTATCTATATGCTTGATGATAGCTGTCACGGGCTTCTAGGTACGAACGGCAACGTATAAGTAGGTCCTGAATACTTGTTGACGCACGAGGAGCTCTAACTACTACTTCCAACAGCTGGGTATCTATATACAAACAGCCTCTTTGTTCTGTACCACAGGGGCAGAGGTACGTAATGGAGGTAGTCAAGATCGTGACAGGCTTCAAGCTCCTAAAATGGCGTACTTATAACATGGACAAGTCGCATTGCCCATGAGTAGAGCATAGCGTATGTATGTGTGAAATGTGCTCTGCATATTCCGCTTAGGCTGCTGTAAATAGGTGCTATAGTTGACCGTGTCCCCGTATGCAGTATTCAATGGGCTGATTCTGTACTATGGATCTTGGCTTGTAGAGGCTGGCATAAGTCCATGTCACATTTTAAGAATACTAAAGAAGTATTGCTCCCCATCCCGGATTCTCTAAGCAGCTTATAGTAAATTAGGCAGTCTTCTAGCAAATTCAAAGATGCCCAAAGTTGAGGATAAATCTCCAACATCTATTCCAGGAATAATTTGACTCGACAATGCCAATACCAACTAGGAAACCCGTGCGGTCGACGGATATCGTGAATTATTCTTTCCTTAATCGTCCATGAGCCGGGAGACGATTATTCTAACACTAGCTTATTACTGACTAAAACCTGTACGTCTATGTTTAACGTCAGCAGTATATAGTATAGCAACTGCATGTTATGTGTGATTTCTTAATAGCCTTAAATCGTTGAAATTATTAGCTTATAGCCCAGCCTCGACCGAAAGATAAGTGAGGTTATACAATGCCCATAACGTGGTGAGAAAACCGTAGGGGCTCCCTAACCTCTTTGAAAACCCTGCAAGTCTTTAGAAGCCTATGAAGAAGTTTCGGCGCATCAATATGCCGTTGGCTGTGAGCACTAGATAGGGAGCGCCAACCCAACCACTCTTCTTAATCAAGGCTAGATAAGGACAGTACACTAGCTCGGCGCCAACTGCCGAGATGATATTCCATCATTTGTGGTCTCGCTAGTATAGTGATCGGGGGCTCGAGTATATCTATCCAGCGCCGCGAAGGATCGGTGTCATTTCAAAACCCCATGTAGTCTTGATCCTATGCTGCTTATAACGATAACTTGGTTTTTTAGTGCTGATGCCGCACTCGTCTGCCAAGAAACACATGTGTTGAATTAACGCTTTGATTGATTGATTGTTCGCTAGCTAGCTACTCTTCCTACTTAGTCGTACAGATTGCCCTGGCGGAAAATCAAATTGAGAGCCGAGGCACGGCGTATTTGAAAACGTTGTCAGGGTCGTACTTCTTCTTCAACTCCACCAACTTATCGTAGTGCGCCCCGTAGATCAACTTATGGTCCGAGTCGTCATCACCAAGGAGCGACACGTACGATGAGTCGAGCACGTTCTCAGGGTCGGTTTCCCTGAGTTCCTTCATGAGGTTGCGGGACCACTCGGCGCCCTTGGCTTCGAGGCCCTGGGCGCCCGTCATGGCCACGAGCTCGACCATGAGGTGGTCGACGCGCGAGCCGAACACGGACTCCTTGCTTTCCGCTGGCGCGCGGAGACTGTGGACTGACACGGCGATGCCGCCGCCCGGGATTGCCTCCGTGTACTTCGCGAGTACTTCGGCCGTTTTCTTCGAATACTTGCCTAGGTTTAGTGTGTAGCCTCGTCCGTAGGAGCCATAGACCACTAGCGTCTCGTTGAACGCGGTGAAAGCCGATACCGACTTGGGCTCTGGGTTGTTCATGATGCAGGTGCCTAGAGCGGCAATCTTGCCGAACCACTTCTTGCCCTCTTCCTGGTCTGCATCCGCCCATGTAGCACCAATTGCTAGCACTTTCCCTAGACCGGGAAGCTCGATTCCGAAGGGCTGGAGTTGGAGCGCGCGAGGGAGGGGCTCTGCAGCGACCAGCTTCTCATATCCCTCGGCATAGTTCGTCCACGCAGTTTTGAGATCACTGGGATCGTAGATCAAAAGAGTTGTGAAGAGCTATATCGTGGGGAACGATTGCTCTTAGTAAAAGCTCGTCCTCGACGGATAGAGAAGAGGCCAATCTTACCTCCTTGAGTGGATAGACTTTAATTGTCAACTCGGTGATAACACCAAAGATTCCACCGCCACCACGAATGCCCTGAAGGAGTTCGGCGCCTGCCTCTACAAGCTCGCCTTTAGCGTTGACGAGCTTAGCGCCCACAATCTGGTCGACACCGAGACCGTGACTCGTAGAGAAGGGACCGTAGCCGCCAAGAGTGGCCCAGCCGACGTAGCCCACGCTAGCAACCGTGCCCCTATACTCGGTACATCATTGATTAGCCCCGACTCTCAGTGCCGACATGACATGGCGCGATAGGAGTGGGGGTGGTCGGGACTAGGTAGACAGGCGCGGGCACTCACACTGGCGTAACTAGCCCTCTGGCATCCAGTGCCGCAACTAGATCTCGAAAGAGGATGCCGCCGCCCACGGTTGCGGTCTTCTCGTCCGCACTAATGTTGACATGCTTGATGTCACGCATGTCGATAGACAGGGCGCCGGCGACCTGGCTCCGGCCAGCGCAGTCGTGGCCGCCGCTTCGCACGACGAAGTCGACGCCATTCTTCGTGCAGTACTGTACTAGAGCCTGGACTTGTTGGGCGTTCTGGGGACGCGCAATGGCAGCGGGAACATCTGCGTCTCGCTTTATGAAACAGGCACGGGTAGCTTCGAAGGTCGAGTCGGAGGGGGTAATAAGCGTAAGCTCCGGGTATTCCGCCTTCAGGGCAACAGCCATAGTGGAAGCCATTTTGATTTTCTTTTAGTTTCAAAGATTAAGAGTTCCGTTATCAATCCGTAAGATCTCTTGAGGATATATATTCGGAAAGTGCACCGGGAAAGTTCTTGTTTCAAAATTACGGCAGCAATAGAAGTTTGTTCGGTCGGTGGTTATGTTGTTTTTTTTTCTTACGAGGGGTCAATGAGGGGTGTCGTTGGGGAAATGCGACAACATACCCCTTTGACTACCAACCTGCCTGTTTGCCATACCAGGTAAGACTACGTACGAGATATGCAGGTACTGTTGTTCAAGGAGGGGTTGTGTTGCGGTTACGGTGGCTTAGTAACTTAATGCTATGACGAACTTGTCGCCTGTTGTAAACAGCATCCGAGAGACACATGTCAGATCAGGGTTGTATTCTACTGGAGTTGATGAGACTCTCTGCATGATTATTGCCGTAGGCCTGCTCTAGTGTACATAGTGTGCGGCATAGTGTGTGAGGGCCATCCCCACACCTAACCCATCAGGTAGGTACTGGGTATTTGGCTGGGTCTGTTCTAAAGCTACTGTACTTCTAGTGTATCGGTAGCTTCTATAGTGTTATTTAGCATAATGCACTTCAACTTTCAGTTAGGGTCTTAAGCTCAATTGGGTTTATTGTTGTAGTTCACACATCTAATCCCAAATGGAATAGCCAGGAGAAACTAACTGGTTTTGCTAAGTAAGTATCTTACAGAGGAGAGTGTGGCGGTGAATAACGAACCTACTTTGTATGTAATATGTATATACCTACGTGATGTAGTGTAACCTACTTAACCTACAACAAGCAGGTACCTATTTATAATATCGACAGATGTTATGGGCTACCTAGGTAATATGCCATGCTCCCAAAATGCTTGACGCATCACCAAGAGCTGTATGTAACAATCTCGAGACAAAAGATCCGATGCAATGCAACTTGGATGAAGTTCGCTAATCTATGACATGCTAGAGATACCCAAGAGTATACAAGTCTACGCAATCTAGTATAGCTTCATGGAGAAGTAGAGGATCCTGTATGGTACTTCTGGATGGGGCGCCATATGCATGGTACAGTCATAGGGCACTACCGGGGATTACATACGAGCTTGTCGGAGGCAGCAAACGGCGTCTGCATGTGCTGAGCGTCAGCTCTACCTACCACAACCTCCTTGGATTTTCCGAAGATCATTATGCACAGAGTCTCCAGCCAACCCTTGCGGCGACTGCTCTGTCTTTGCCCCTCTAAATATGTACAGCCTGCAGCCAACCCAACGGATCTATATATAGTGCAAGCGAAGCTGTTCCGAAGACCGACCGCCGGGTTAGACTACCGTTCTTGTAACGAGATGCAGACTCGAGACTCTGAAATGGGTACAGCAACGGAGTCTTACACTACGTAGCATCAGCATCTTCCTACCTCGCGAAAGCAATGAACCGAATCGCAGACGTCAGTGTCCTTAGCATATCCTTGGCGTAAGACGTATGAAGCGTTACGTGTTAGTGTCTGGCACTTAAAGTCTTAGCAAATAGCCGTGCCGGCAACTTTGTTCTAGAAGACGAGATCGGAATAGTCGTATGTACGCGAGTCATATGCATATAGAGTCGTATCCATTTGGTGGTACTATGTACTATACAGGTGAGTGGGTTACCACAGTTGACAGCTCACCAAGTAGATATTCTTCTGAGGACCCGGATAATATTTAGGCAATTCTGATCTAAGCCTCTAGGTAAGGGTTTTAAGAGCTGATCGGCTGTGGCGTGCACTGTACCGGCAGAGTCAGCTTTTAGCGCCACACTAGCATTTACTGTACTTGATAGAAGTCCACTTTCGGCACAATTGCCCTTCAGATGAAAAATATGATCATGAACATGACAGGTCAGAATATCTTATGTGCAATTTGTCAACGAAATCGAATACGAACCTTTATTCAAAACGCTGCGTCAAATGGCAAAGGATCATCGTATAATATTTTATATACGCCGGACCCTTACATACCGTAGTGGTGTGCTTTTATTCACCCTTGCGTCTTGCCCCAGAATACTAGGCAATCGAGACCCTCTTCGGCGATGTTCTAAACTAGGGAGGTAGATATTTTAAGATGTAGGTTAGTGTGAGGCGTATCTACCTATCGCTCTGCCGAGTTCCTCATTTCCCCAGTAGCGTGATAGTAACGGTATAGCCTCTCTACCAAGGAGGGCCTAGTCCTAGACAACATAATCGTAATCACACAGGAACTGATCACCGCTCTGCCCTGTCAGATGAGTGACCGAATAACCTATCTCGATCGTGGGGAACACATATCAACCTGGGCCGTTGTGGCCAGTATCTTTCATTTAACGCTTGGCTGCATGTAACCATTCTCTCGGTAAGCGTTTTATCACATTCTATCCCAATCCTCCTCGGTGGGACTACCATGCCGGGTCAGGGCTGTGTTAGTCGCGGCAACGTCACGAAGGGAGGCTTACTTGAGAGGGAATATATAGATAGGTACTATACTAAGCAGCGTGTAAAGATATAAGTAATATGCTTGGTGTCTGTCTCGTCGTTATGCCAAGACATGCCGACAGCTTCCTGTGCATTTTCTTTCCTTCTTAAGTGTCACAAGGCCTATACATAGGGATAGGTAATAGTATACGTTGTTGTGCAAGGGTCCTCAAAACACCTTCCTACGTACTACTACTATATACAAACAGTCTCTTTGTTTCCAAGACTGTGGTGTGACATTAAGTTTGTTGTTTTTCTATTTCCTTTTTCGACCCGCGACGGCGCGGGTACAGAGCCATGAACGCATCAAGGATAGCTCTGCGAAGGCTGACGCCATCAGCGCAATGCCACCTTATTTCCTTCGACAGACGAGCGATCAGTGGATCTCGCTGGTCCCTTCTTACATCGCAGACGCATAACATACGACTGGCGGTGGCACCATCAAACGACTTGACATCTAGGGTGTCTAGGAGTATACACAGCACATCAACTCTTCACGCAACGGCAGACGTCACAGTCGAGACTGCCGTGGCCAAATATCCGCCATGGACACCGCCCGTCAAGGGTGTTCTGTCTAAACTTCCCCTGTCACTAGTCCCGTACGCCGAACTTTCCCGCATCGAAAAACCGGGCGGTCTATATGGATTTTATATGGCATATTTAATAGGATTGAGTTATGGGGCCTGTTTAGCTACACCGGGGCCAGGATTCCTACTCCTGGCCGGGACGGCCGGGAAACTGCTCGTTTACAATGTCTTCCTGCGCGGCGCCGCCTGCACAGTCAACGACGTCCTCGACCGCGAATACGATCGACAGGTCGCGCGGTGTCGGACGAGGCCGGTAGCGCGCGGCGCAGTGACCCCATCGCAGGCGTACGTCTGGTACGGCCTCCAGACGCTGGGCGCAGGCGCGGCGATTGCGACGCTGCCGAATCCTCTTACGATGCTTGCTTATGCGATCCCAATCCAGCTGGCCGTCAGCTTATATCCGCTGGGGAAGCGCTTCACGGACTTTCCTCAGCTGATCCTCAGCGCGCCCATTGCAGGCGGCGTGTTGATGGCGGCGGCGGCCATTGGCGTAGACCCGTTTGTCACGCCTGCGACGGCCGCTGCCACCGCCTCGCTTTTCATGTCGCATTACATCTGGACGACTATCTTTGATTATGTAAACGCGTGCCAGGATACGGCCGATGACATCAAGGCGGGCGTGCGGAGCATGGCGGTTCTTTATCAGAACACGGATGCATTCATCTCCGTCATGGGAGCGGCACAGGTCGGATGCCTAGTCGCAACTGGCGTGCTAGCAGGTTTCTCGCCGATCTATTTCATTGGCGCTGCGGGTGGAAATGCGCTTTGGCTAGCGGCCATGGTCAAAACGGTCAAGAGATCGAGACCTGATATATGTGGTTGGTGGTTTGCTTGGGGTGGCTTGCTCGTGAGTGGAACGACAGTATTGGCTCTCCTGGCGGAGTACGCAGGCGGTTCAGGGGGTGTGGACAAACACGTGGAGGAGGCTGATACCGAGAATTAAATCAAATGTTAATTGCCTCATCTTCGGCTGTCAGGGCCTTTTGCAGCACATGCTTCCTTCCCCTCACATCTAGACTCGTCAGTTTGACCCGTCGGTTTGGATCCCGGTCTTTCCGGTAGGAATAAGCTATTGAAAGACTGCTCAGATTCTGTGCTCGAATTATACGTTTTAATGCGAAGCTAGTCAATAGTTATAATAACACCAATTATGTATACCTACTTGCTACTCCTCATTTACTCCATAGCTCGATCTTATCGCAGCTTATCCGCTTCAGCTGCTCAGAGTACGTACGTATGATCAGAAGATCAATCAAGATCTGTGTCCAACTGAAACGGGGCCTCGCAGCTTGCTATCTAGATATGGCAAAGATGCGTGGTGGGGTAGTAATATAATTAGATCATATTACCCACTTGCTCAGTATCTCCCCACCGGTCTAACGAGTGAGGGAGTTAGTGTTGGGGCTGATATTTGCGCTTCTGCTGTTGGCTTTGTCTTTCTCCGTCCGTTTCAAGCAACTCTCAGTGGATTCGTCGCCTCTGTAAGAAGACGAGGAACGGGACGCGCAAAGCTACTAACTCGCTTGGACGTGGCCCCGGAGAGTTCATCCTGTAGTCGTCCATGTTCCCCATGCACCTGTACAATAACGGACTCTCAACCGTGGCCTAATCATGTAGCTAAGATTGAAGGATTCCTGCTCCGACCTGCTAGAGCTGCGTAGCTTAGTTATCCTTACGTTACGACAAGGTTTCCAATGTTTGTTAACGAATCTTAGACTGAGGAGATAACGAAGGGGGTCAGGTTAGCCGTGGCTATCCCTCACCTCTGACCAGTTAGGAGAAGGGATGCACCACCCCAGACCACACATTCGCCTCCATTCGCTTTCAGCTCGTGCTCGCCACGTGCTCCTGTTACTTCCGCCCCCCCTGTTCGAAGCTTGTTTACGATCTCGACAGCTAACGGTTGTGTTTGCTTTATAACACTCCAAGACTGGCTCTTTTTTTTGTTTTTGGCCTTCACGGCACCGGTTCTTGCTTGCCTTCGTGTGGGTTGATAGCTACGCAAAATGCAGATCAGTCAGCTCTTCATTAGCGCAGGCTTCATTGGCCTAAGCGTAGCTGCGTCAAGTTGTGACGGCGCGTGGGTGAGCTTGGTCGAGAAGAATCTCTCGTCCTCGACTACGATTTCATGCACCGGAGTAAACCAGCGATGGAGCGATTACGCAGCGCCCTCACCCGGCGCCGTTGTCACTATTGGCGATGAGGGCGATGTTGCAAAGGTCATTGCGGCAGCCAGCAAAACGAATACCCCCTTTTTAGTCCAGAGTGGCGCGAACGGATGGGCAGACACCTTCACCCTCAACTCGAGTGGCATCGTCATCGACGTCTCCCAACTTAAGACAATCACCTTCAACAAGAACAAGACGCAGGTGACCTTCCAGGCCGGTGTCACGAACAAAGACATGATCGATGCCGCGTGGAACAATAACGCGCGTGTATCGGCCAGCACTTGCAACTGTGTTAGTCTGCTCGGCGCAACCCTCGGCGGCGGACTCAGCAGGACTCAGGGTACCTACGGTCTAAACATCGACAACCTCATCAGCCTTAACATTGTCGACGCCAATGGTACCAAGAAGACCGTTACCCGGAAAAGCGACCCGAAATTATGGTGGGCTTTAACAGGTGCTGGCGCCAACTTTGGCGTTGTCACCTCGGCTACTTACAAAAGCCATCCCATGCCACAAGCCCAGAACACTGCTTGGACCGGTCTTGTGTTCTTCAATGAATCCCAACTCGAAGAGGTTATCACCGCAATCAACAACCTTACACTGGAGCCGTCTATGCAGATGGACTTCTACTTCACGGCCTCTCCCGTGGACGGCAAACCGGCTGTCATCTTCCTGCCCTTCTACCTCGGCTCAGCGGAAGTAGGAAGGCAGAAGTTTGCCTCTATCCTCGATATCGGTCCGTCTTTGGACACTACAGAGGTAATCGCTTACAACACCTGGAACTCGGCCGGAGACGCGTTCTGCACTGACGGTGGGCGGAAGCCGTCCTATACCACTGGAGTTAAGACCCTGGACCCAACGGCGTGGCGCAATGTTTGGAATGAGTACACCTCGTTCTTCAACACATACGCGGAGGCCAACCTAACGACTATCTTGACCGAGTGCTACCCGTCGACGTTGGCGGCCAAGTCCGTGCAGAGCGACGGCTCTACCTCCTACCCTTTCCGTGACATCAAGTGCTACGCGATTGCCATCCCTTGGTATACTAGCTCGAGCATTGATGATGCCGCCATTGCATGGGGTGAGAAGATCAGAAGCTACTGGGCCGGTTCTGCAGGGACCAGCAGCCCCAGCTCGTAAGTTTAGATCCCAGTCCACGCGCATCCCACTTCATACTGACTCCGTCTATAGTTACATTAACTTTGCGCATGGCGATGAACCGTTATCTCAAATATATGGTTCCAGCTTAACTCAACTGAAGCAGCTAAAGAAGAAATACGACCCTAATAGGCGCCTCAACCAATGGTTCCCTCTATCATGAGAGGGAGGGGTTGAATACATAGAGATATTAAGCTAGTTGAAACGCTGCACATTAATATTAAGATAATCGCATACTACGCAAGTCAATCAATTCACTGAATCTTACGCTGTAGACAGTCGCTAGAGTCTTGCTAACGCAAGCCTGTGTCGTATCATGATAGGCACACCTGCGCTAGATACTCAATAGCAACGGGATTTATCAATACTACACAACTATGCACCTTCCGAGTTGGTGGTAAGTTACAGCGGCGGCTTCATAATGCGACGCCCCTGCATGTAATCCTTCCAGGTTTTGGATTCTCCACGTGGTGTATGGTGTGCATGGTCCCCTGCTGCATTCTCCGAAACCCCTCCCTTGGCGGTTTGCCTCACTGGACGCGCAACATGGCGATTGGCATGGTGTGTCGCATGCGGGAATAAGCGACGGATCGTGGCGCTGGTAAGAAAATAGGGCAATTGATACAGATATCTAGTTTTCTCACAATCGCCAGAATTGCTAGAATCGCCGGACAAGACAATGCTAATCTACTAGGTATCTTAGTAGCAGAGAAGCAGGTTTTCGACAATGAGGGCGAACTGAGAACTGGTGGCCGTCTAACTCCACATCGTAGGACCCTCTAAACCCCCAGGCTAGTGCGTAAACGTATGGTACTTACTGGGACTGCGGGATTATGCGATAGGTATGGCGTGTATCATAGAGCCTATGCCGACGACATTATCGGAGACGCGGCCGTAAACCAGATTCGGAAGTGTTACCAACCCCTCCTAATAGGTATTGCGATCTAGATTATAATTATAGAGACTGAGAGGTCGATTGTGCGGTTGCAAGGTAGTAGAAACAAACATAACACTCGGTGCAAACTACTGTTTAGAGACCACGGACGAACAAATGGCGTGATGGGAGCTGCCGCGTTCCCGTGACCGAATACGCTCCGTATCTTATTCTTGATTTTTAAGTCTATTCATTAGTCTAGTTTACGGTGGCTATCGAAAGTGGACCAACTATCTAGACAGCTTAGCTACATCCTTAGCCATGTGGCTAGGAACGTATGCACGTAATTGATCCGATGCATAGTTTGCTGTTACACCGCAACCTGCAGCATCCCCTGAGGAGATCGTGTTACGAAGACTCACGATAGTAAGTTCAACCTATACCGTAACATCGGCCTATATTGTCTAGTTTCTAAGGGTCTGAGCGGGAATCAACATTTCCGTTCCTTTTCCTTCTGGTGCGCCTCCCACGCTTCATTAGCCGTCCTAGTCGCCTCAAAACCCCATAACCACTCCTGGAAGAACGGATCCGCTAGCGGATTTGGGTAGCCAACCGTGGGGGTTTCGTGCAGAAATTGTCTGTCGCGCTCTTCCTTGAGAGGCCCGTCGGCCATCTGCCAGATCTCGCCAGTCTTCAGAGTCGCTCTGATAACATGCCCGGTGCGTTCCTTTCGAAGGCGCTGGTAAATGCCTAGACCCTCGTGGACCTGGTCTTGGTTCTTGGCCTTGCCTAGGAGTTCCGCAAGGGTGGAAACAGATTCAATCCCTGCTGCTGCACCTTGTCCTCTAAAAAAAGGGGTACGGACTCGTCAATTATCGATTGCAGAAAAGCTCTCCCACGCGGAGGAAAAGCAGGACGGGAAGGAGTAAGGGATATATCTGTATACATATATGTGGGGAGTATGGTAGTGTGTGCTCGTTGTAGACTTACAGATATGGCAAGCCCCGGTGGGCTGCGTCGCCTACGATGCAGAATTTCCCCGCATCGTCAACCCATGGCGTCCCCTCGTCGTCGGCTACTGGCTCGAAAAACATCCAGCGGAGACAGCTTGTGCCGAGACTAAGAATCTCACGAAGGTCGGGCTCCCAAGCACCGAGCTTCGCGCGGAAGTCGTCGAGGTCGACAGACTGTGCGCCAAAGAACATGTCTTCAGGGGCTTTCGACCATGGCCACGTAAATGCAATATTGAATACGCCATCAAGCCCGTAGGTAACGGCCTCGCATTCCGGCCCTAGCCATACGATGATGTTCGGATCCTCGACCAGATACTTCAGATGTGGTCGGGCAATAATGTCTTCTTCTTGTATCAAAATACGATGGACAATCTTACCATGAGGAATAGCCTTTGGTTTATGCCCGATTAGAGCACTCCTAACGACTGATTCCCCTCCATCTGCTCCGACGAAGAGGTCAGCATGTATCGTCTCGGATGTGTCAGCCAGTTTCAGGGTCCCATTGGCCAGATCGACCCCAGCCACATTGATTTTGATGCCGTGTCTGATTGTCACACCATAGGCAAGCGCTTCGTCATATAGCACTTGACGAAGATGGGCCCGGTGCAACGTGAGCAACGGAGCGCCGTACTTATCAGCTGGCTCTTTGAGGTCCTGTTTATGAAGAACCTGGCCGGTGGTGTATGATTTCAGAATAATAGACAATGGCACGATAGACTTTGCCATCATCTTCTCAAACACTCCGATCTCTTGTAGCACCCGTACCGCATTTGGATGTAGCTGGATCCCGGCTCCGGTATGATTTCACCTTTAGCGCAAGACCGGCGATTTTTGAGAGAATCTACTCACAGTTTGAAGTGTTGGATCTCGTTCAAGAACTGTCACCTTGAAACCTTGGCGGCGAAGGAGAATGCCGCCGGCAAGGCCGACGACACCACCGCCGATGATGCAAACATGGAAACTAGACTGAAAGTTTTGGTCTGACATCTTCACTGTTTTGCTGTTTCCACTTCGTGTCATACATAAACTATAATGTTGAGTCGTATCATTATCCGAGGAAGGTAATAAGTAAAGTAGGGATCACCCGCTCCGAGTGCCAATATGTACATGTATACGAGAGGTAAGACGATAGTAGGTAAGCCTCCGAGCCTCGGTTACCTAAGCCAGACTATCGCAAAGTGATATCGACGTACGTATGGATGTGATCCCTCACGCATATTGGATATTTCCATATACAAGTACAAACTCGAATGCAACAAAGAGGGGTCAACTAGACTAGAGCAAACGGACCCGACGTAAGGGAATGCCACCCTAACAGTGCAGAATGCCACCACACAGTGCACACGCATTACAAATAACCCACTTACACTAACTAAATCCAACTCAAATGCATAGGGAGGATTCGCGCGTGAGATCAACATTCACCTGGGCAAGCTGGATCGGCTCATTCTTACTCATCAAGACGGTGAGAAGAGCCAGGTACGAGGTTACAGTCGCTTGTATTGACGATACCAATTAACAACATAGGCTATCCACCATAGCGTCGCAACTTTGAGCGGTATTGAGGCGGCGTGGAGTTAAGGTTACATTTTCTAATTGAGGTGACGGCAAGTAATAGTAACCTAGTATGATAGAGGATTTAATTGACCTCCCAAGGGCTTAGCAGAGGCTAGCCTAGCGTATAGTCTAGATATCCCACAGTTGCTAAGGTCCTTAGCAGTTCAATTATGCCATATGAAGCTACTGAGACCCTGCGCGATATATCATACTTCCTAGTGAGGAATAGCCACGATGACTGCATGACCAAGATAGCATACAAACAAGACATACTAAACAAGGTCCCTGAACTCTGCCTGAATTCGCAGCTTCGGTCTGCGACCTTCGGCAACTCCAGTTTTAGTGCGACGCTGACACACTCCCCACTGCCCTTCCGGACGGTGTCGATTCTTGGCCTTGGCAGTTGTAGTCGCTACCCACTGTCACCTGAATATGCCGAATCATAATAAGATGCTATTCTGTACATCCTGGAACAAGCGCTCTATGTCAGCGTCCACACATGAACACCTGATTTTTGCTAGCTCAATCCTCTCTAGACTCAGTACCCAGTACAACCAGTAACTCACGGCACCACCCGGTATCGAGTAGTTACTGTACAAGCAAGTCCCTTCGATCGGCACTCTAACGTGGCCCCTGTACGTAGTTGGATCCTTCCTGTTTCGCCACTTCTGGGTCGCCTAACGCCCGTACAAGCAGGCGTACAAGTGACGATGGGACTATAATGCCCTTCACGGAATTGCATCTCAGTCAAGCAAGGCATTTGGCCTTAGTGATATGAACCTAGTCTAGTGTAGAGTCTAGAGACGGACGTGCTAGTGAGGGATACCGGTACTTATATGAGTGTAGTGATATTTTAGGTAGACGCTCAATTCTGTAGCTGACGATCGCCGCCCATATCATGCAGTCGCTCGCTGGAGACAGCTGGGATACTGTACATATCTAGTCTTATTCCCATAACCATTCACCCCCGCGGATGTTCCACACCGTATTCCCTCAAAAGTACATACTCGCCGCCTCATCGATGTGTCTCGTGTGCCTGAACTCACGATAGTTGGTAGATTCGCATGCGAACCAAAGCCCAATTGACGACGGTTCGAGGGTAGGGCAACGACTACAAGCTGGGACTTGACTTGGCTGCCTCCGTGTGTTAAGCGCTTCGCCTTTTCCCGCTCAGATCGGAGGGATCAATCTCGTCATCTGTTGCTAGACGGCACTTGAACGAGACATCTGGCTATTCGCAAGACACTTATTCACGACAACCCGGACAAATAAACGACGAGATGGGGAACCCGTACTATACGCCCAGCTACAACCCGTACCCGCAATCGGTGTTGGTCGGTACCGGAATTCTGTTCATCATTGTGCCCGTGGCGGCCGTGATACTTCGCTTCTATGCGCGGTTGAGCACTGCCGCTCGCTTAGGCATCGACGACTGGCTGGCCCTCCCAGCCGTGGTGCTATGCGTGGCCATTGCCATTGTGCAGATCATCGGTACGCTGAGCGGGAACACCTCAATATCTTATCGCCTGGATGATTTCCCCGGACTAACACGAGTTTCACAGCCGCGACCGCAGGAGGACTAGGTGGCCACCAACAACTGGACGAGAACGGCCAACCGGGCCACACGCCGCAGCTCTACGTCTACGAGAAGACGAGATATGCGTACGAGGTGATCGGGGCCGCGGGGCTCTGCCTCATCAAGCTCTCGGTGCTGTTCTTCTTCCGCCGGATCTTCCGAGTCCCCGCGTTCATCCTCGTCAACAACGTCGTCATCGGTCTGACGGCCGCCTGGGGCATCGCGTACATCTTCGCCCTCGGTTTCCAGTGCGCCCCGCCCTCGATATTATGGGAGAAGCTCGAGTCTGAGTACGGCAACGAAAACTGCGTCAATGTGCTGCCGCTCTACCTGTCGTTCGCTTTCAGCGACCTGATTCTCGACATCATTATCTTTATCCTGCCTGTTCCGCATTTGTGGCAGCTTGTCATTCCTACAAGGCAGAAACTCGGTGTCGCCTCTATCTTCTTCCTCGGTTCTCTGTTAGTTTACCCCCCGCCACTCTTTGAATCTAAGCAATATTGTGGATTTTAGCAAGGATGAGACTAATATTGAAACAGTGTTGTCGCCATTGGAATCACGCGTACGATTATTTACACTTGGGGTATGTTATCACCTAACAAGCAGTCAATTTGTGCCCTTATCACTAGATTAAGACATTTGGCTTTTCCCATTGACTGGCCAAATCAACTTGTCTATACCTGTAATACTAACTTAGTCTTTCACAGTCGTGGATTTCGCCACCAACAGGGCACTCTTATGGTTCGGCGACCTCACCTGGTACTCGTCCGGCGTCCTCTTCTGGCACTTGGCCGAAAACGCCGTGGGCATCCTCTGCGCGTGCATGCCGTCGTTCGCGCCTCTGATCAAGGGCAAAATCACCGGCGGCTCCTCGAACAAAAGCGGCCGACCCGGGAACACCACGGTGGGCTCGCATCATCTGAAGACGGCCCCGATATCGCCCTACTACGAGCGGATAGAAGACCAGACCCTGCTGCACCGGCCGGGCAGCAGCATCACCACCCCCGGGTTCGAGGAGCACGCGCTCCACCCCGTAACGGCCGACGGGAAGAGGACGAGCAGCGAGCCCCGGGACGATGCCAGTTACCACGCCAGCATACACGCCCTCTCGTGAAGAGATTAGGCAGGGCGGTGCTTGGATTTGGATAACGCATTTTGATACCCCCGGGGAGATTTATTGTTCGACACCGACCACCCTTTAATTCGCATAGTTGGTTTTTATTTGTTTGTTTGCTATGCGGGTGCGGCGGGACGGGACAGGCGAGGAACGGGCGAGATGGGCCGGAATAGCTGTACATACCGACCAAAGAGTATATACCCGAGTGTTACACAGGGATTGAATGAGTCGCCCGATGAAGACAGACGAACGACCTACATACGAAGAAGACGATACGATGCTAGTGATGGATTGGGCATGAGGGATTGTACTGTAGGTTTTGCGTTGCATTCTTCGTTAGAGAGAAAATGTACATTACCCCTTCTCTTTCCAGTTACCTACACACTATATAGAGAACCTGAAAATGAACTCGCTATATGCCATTACAGGCTGATTCGCTCCCGCTCTCTCGGGTGAGTGACGGCCGACTAACACGGCAGCACTCTCCAACGCCTCAGCCACGCATAGCCGAAGGCGCATCAATTGCCCAAGCAAACTCTATGACGTAGATTGCAGATTTGGCGGAGATGTCTCATCGCGCAGCCACGTTCAGACATGCATGGCATGCGGGGGAATTCCCTGCCCATCCACACGCAGCCATACAGCCAGCTTCGGCCGTGTCGCCATAGTTAGTTATCCGCATGACCAGCATCTCCGCAGCCAGGTCGCACGACGCAACGAGGAGAAACGAGGAGACACCGCGGCAGTTTGTCGGATCCCCGTGAGTCGCAAGCATCAATTCGCTTCTACCCCGCTAATACGCCACGGATGGCCTCACCGGGTCCTGACCGGGACGGCCCATCGCTACAATCTAGTACTAACGTTACCCCAAGCAGAGCTCGCGTTTCGGTGGACGATAAACCGAACAATGCAGACCGCGGTTGCTACTTAATATACTATGAGGGCCAATTCAAAAGGTCGGTCGAGAGCTATCCAGCTGCCTAAGTTACCCCAGTCGATCGTCGCTGCGGTGTAGCGAAATAGCAAAATAGCCTGAGTCGAGGTTGAGTGCAGCCAGAGCAAAGGGAAAGAAGAACTGACGCACCCATGGCAGTATCGATCTCCCAAGTCTCGTTCGAGCACCACGTCACTGCCCTCGGCATTGGCGAGGCGAGTCCGCGGATATCATGGCGGTTCGAGGGCGATGCGGGGAACTGGTCGCAGAGCGGCTATAGTATCGAAGTGTCCCGGCTGGGGAAGACCGATGTCTTCGACTTTAACTCCTCGGAGTCGGTCCTTGTGGACTGGCCGACTGTCGCGCTTAGTTCCGCCGAGTCGGCCTTGGTTCGCGTTAAGGCCTATGGCGGCGATGGCGGGATCGACACCGACTGGTCGGAAGCCTTCCCCGTCGAGACGGGGTTGCTGGCTGACGAGGACTGGTCTGGGGTGCAGATGATTGCAGCGAATAGGACGACGGAGCAGAACGCCACTCATCAGCCTATTCTTCTACGCAAGGGTTTCTCTTTGGATGGCAACATCGCGTCGGCCCGCCTCTACATCACTGCCTACGGATTGTATGAGGCCTTTATCAATGGGCAGCGGGTTGGAGACGCCGTCCTTGCTCCCGGTTGGCAATCTTATAACCACCGACTCGTCTACGATACATACGATGTTACGAAACTTCTTCAGAATGGCAATAACTCCTTTGGTATACAGGTTGGTGAGGGCTGGTATGCGGGCCGTATTGGATTCGACACATCACGGAATATCTGGGGCGATACCTTAGGGGCCTTCGCTCAGATAGTCGTTACTAACGATGACGGGAGCCAAGAGACGGTCAAAACAGACTTGACATGGGCATCTAGCACCGGCGCTATCACTACTTCCGAAATCTACGATGGGGAGTACTACGATTCGGCGAACGACCAACCCGGCTGGACTACGACGGATTTCGCACCCCCTGAAAACGCCACATGGATTGGCGTCAAGGCTCTCGCATCGCCCCTAGGCCGACTATCTGCCCCGGACGGACCGCCGATCAGGCGCCTAGAAGAAGTTGAGCTGAAAGAGATCATAACGACACCGTCTGGCAAAACAGTCCTAGATTTCGGGCAGAATCTCGTCGGCTGGCTCCGCCTCAGCGTCAGCGGGCCAGCTGGTACCGCGATCAAGATGGTTCACGTAGAAGGTACCTAAACCGATAGGCTAATAGTGCCATTCGCATCAACATAACCAAACTAACAAGCATCGCAGTGCTCGAGAACGGCGAGATCGCCACGGCCCCGCTGAGGACAGCGAAGCAAACCGACACAGTAGTCCTCTCCGGCAACGGCGTGCAGATATGGGAGCCGACATTCACGTACCACGGCTTCAGGTTCGTGCAAGTCGACAACTGGCCGGCGGAGACGACGCTGGACAAGAATTCCGTGCTGGCCATCGTGGTGCACTCCGACATGCAGCGGACCGGCGACTTGGCGACGTCCGACTCGCTTCTGAATAAACTCGTGCAGAACATCTGGTGGAGCCGTAAGTTGCTTTCTTCGTCTCACTGCATCTGACACGTGGTTCTCGTGCGACTTGCTTCCCCCACGCGCCGTCTGGTTGGTGCCCAGTGACTGATGTTGCGTAATGCCGTGATACAGTGAAGGGGAATTTCATGAGCGTCCCGACGGATTGTCCCCAGCGTGACGAGAGACTTGGGTGGACTGGTGACGCGCATGCGTTCTCGCCCACGGCTAACTTTTTGTACGACACGGCGGGATTCTGGAGGGGCTGGCTCAAGGTTAGTGTGATGCTACTGAATCATTATTCAAAGTGCTCTGCGCTATCTGACGTGTATTATGTTAACCGAGCAATAGGATGTGGCGTCTGAACAAGCCGAAAATAATAGTAAGTAGCACATCAAGCCAAATTCTTCAAAGTTTGGCAGCATCACGGCAAGGTAGTAAACTAACATCCTCCCAGACATCGTCCCCGTCGTGGTCCCGCACGTCCCAGGCGTAGGACCCGTCTACCCGACCGCGGTCTGGGGCGACGTAGTGGTCGCCAACGCGTGGAACACATACCAATCCTCGGGCGACCTCGGCGCGCTGAAAGCGCAATACGTGGGTGCCAAGGCCTGGATCGACAGCGGGATCCCGCGGGCCCCCAACGGGCTCTGGAACCACACGTACTTCCAGTTCGGCGACTGGCTGGACCCCAAGGCGCCGAACGACAACCCGGGCGCCGCCACCACGGACTCCGGGCTCGTCGCCGACGCGTACCTCGTGTACGTCACTGGCTTGGTCTCTCAGATGGCTACGGCGCTTGGGTTAGACGCCGACGCAGTGACCTACGCAGACGCGGTCGGGACGCTGAAGAAGGCGTACCAGGCTGCCTGGATCGACGGCAACGGCATCGTCGCCAACGAGACGCAGACCGGGCTCGCGCTGTCCCTCTACTTCGAGCTATTCCCGTCCGGGCAGGACGTCCCCGCCGCGCAGCGCCTGCAGAACATCATCGCGGCCAACAACTACCTCGTGGGCACAGGTTTCGCCGGGACGCACCTGCTCGGCCTGGCGCTGACGAAGTACGGGCTGACGCCGGACTTCTACAGCATGCTGATGCAGACGACGGTGCCGTCGTGGCTGTACCAGGTCGTCATGAACGGGACCACGACCTGGGAGCGCTGGGACAGCCTGCTGCCCAACGGCACCGTGAACCCGAACATGATGACGTCCTTCAACCACTACGCCTTCGGCTCCGTCGCCAACTGGATGTTCCGCACCGTCGGCGGGCTCGCGCCCGCCGAGCCCGGGTGGAAGACCATCCGCGTCGCGCCCGTGCCCGGCGGCGGCTTGACCTCCGCCAGCGCGTCGTATCTGAGCCCGTACGGCACGGCGTCGACGGACTGGTATGTCGACGGCTCCGGGTTCAACCTGAAGCTCGTCGTGCCGCCGAATTCGAGGGCCGAGGTCACGATGCCTGGGGCTGGGGACCAGGTTCTGACTGTCGGCAGTGGGACGCATGGGTTCCGGCTCTCTGGGGAGACGGAGTTGATTTGGGACGCGCCCGACGGCCAGGAGAAGACTATCCCTCTTGCTGCCAAGGGAGCGAGCACCGCTTCCGGCTCGGGGTAATTATCGCATTGGTCCTCGTATTATCTAACTTTTGTTTTCTAATGTGTATTAATAAATAATACTCTGCTATGATTTAGATAATGTGCTAGTTTGTAGCCCAATGATCCAGCTCCTGTGTGAACCAGCCCCATATCTTCTTCGACATCAATTATCCTCCCACTTACTTACACACTACCCTACCTACTCGACTCAATGCTTGAAAACTATGCATAGTACGCTATACTTATCTATGATATTTTCTCCACATCATAATGTGCAACAAAGAGTAAATTGGAGTGGTAGCTCAGAGGTAGAGCGATTGGCTGCAGTGCGATAGGTCATGGAATTCCCATTCGCTCCTCTTTTTGTGCCCTTTCATAACCTTGTGTAGTAGCGAAGTCTCACTTTTTGATCCAGAACTCTACCTTTCGGTCTTTTCACGATCTCTCTTTTGCGTTCAAGGCCCGTTACACAATATCATATTTTCAAATGGGCCTTCACAAGCTTAATCTCATGATAATAGTTAGGCCAAGCCTCCTGGGCGACCTAGTGTATACTATCGTGCGTAGAGCTCAGCGCTAATCATATAAACTAGAGCCATAGCTTCGCCTGCGTGCTGCCATTTTTAAAAATTGAAGTCGTTAGTGAGATGCGGGTATCTAGCTCTTCAGAATGCCCTAGTGTCTTCTCTACGAGAAGTATGGTACTTTGGTATGGGCTTTGGGCTCTGCAAATGGTCGACAGCCAACACTGTTAACTCAAGGCCGAGAACAGGAGCCTGGAACCAGATGAAGCCTCTAAAGCTCCTTCATAACCTCAGCCACCGCCTTAGCTGCCGCGCGTTTCCGCTGTTCCTCTGGCAGTCCCGCATTCGATTCTCTCACAGCCTGTAACTTAACCATCATGCGCTCGATCTTCTGAATGTCCGCATCATCTAGGGGTTCTTCTGCCTCTCCCTCCGCCCGTTTCCCGCTTTTCGTAGCAGCGGCACTCGGTTCCCCGTTTAGGAAATCTTCCCCATCTTCGTTTCCTGCATTCCATATCGCCCGCTTCAGACCCTCGAAATCCTTGGGATCGTAGCCGAAATCCAGGTCCTCTGGATCTAGATGAGTGGCCCCAGGATCCTCGCTTGCCTTGGCGGCGTTTTGGTGTTCTCTCTCCTCAGCTTCGATCTCCGCGCCTATGTCCTCGAAATCAGATCCGAGGTCGTCGAGCGACGCATTCGCCCAGTCATTTGCTTCCAGCGCCTCCAGGGCGCGAGGTATTCCCATTTTCTCTAGCGAGACAATGTGAGCTACGTTTCTTCGATTGAAATTGAGAATGCTATTTTCTTACCTCCAAACTCATTCCGTGACGCCGTCGACTGGTTCCTCACCTGCACGAACTCCAAGCCTGATTCGGCGCAGCAGTCCTCCCAGATATCGACATCGTCAATCTCCCCGACGCCAAGACACAGCCCGACGCCGTCCCATTCCCACCCGCCTAGGCCCTCTTTGACGACCTTCCCGACTTGCTGTATTAATTCCTTGGCGGCCCTCACTTCTTCGGTCCGTGTGTGAACTGGCAGGGTGAAAACTATCATCAGGCCGCCGAGCACCTCAAGAACCTCTTTAGCCTCGGCGGACAGGAATGAGGCGGACCATTCCGAAGGTGATGATATCAGATCTAACCATATCGGGACCTCTGCTGTGTAATATGTGGTTTTGAGTGAGAGGTTGTGTGATGCTCCCGCTAAGCTTGTGGATGTCTGCTCTGGTGTTGTTCCCGTAAGATCTACGATGTGTTAACAGCGGGTCATGGTGGTTAGGCCTAAGGACGTGAAGGGTGAGGGAGATGTACCCTTCATAACACGGGTAAGATGCTGCACTGAATCGGCTGATGAAACGGCCAATATCCGGCGGGGATTTGTGATCTCCATTTCGCGATATGTGAGGATTTAGTGCTTCCGTGATGATGGTTGAAAGATGAGCATGGAGGGGCAATGAATCTGGAGACAAATGCCCCTCCATTATGTATAATATCTGAATAACCCCGATATTACCATCATATATCGAGCAAAGCTGATATGATATGTGCTATAGATGCATATTATGATACGCTTTAGCTGCATTTAATTGATATAATCTTACCACTTGAGGCAACTGTTCCATCAGGCGGTTCTAGGTAGTATTAAATCATTTGACTTAACAGAAATAGCGAAGAAGAGTGCGAGTATGCCCTAGGAGCGTAAGCAGAAGGAAAGCCGTAGTAGAAGTATCAAAGCCGATGCCATTCGCCTTTACCCGGTTGTGAATGGTGGTCTAGGTACCTAGGTAGCTTAAGCACCGCCAATCAAGCAGAACGTAGCATCAAGATCCCCGAGAAACCACATAAACTAGCTACACAATGCAACCATCTAAGTGAACCACACATACACTCCATCTCACATACGTAATCCATACTTTCTGTATTCTAACCAGCTTTCCCTCCCCCCAACCTTCACAATGTCGCACCCCGAACCCAGCCAACCAGTCCATCTAACCAAGGGCTCTTCCCTCACGCCCTCAGGCGGGCAGACGGAAGGCATGATCCGCTCGAACGCCATCGTGGGCAAGTGCAACGGCATCTGCGCGTCCAGCATGCTGGCGAAACCGCACACGGCGTCGGCCGTGCACCACCACGGACCGCAGGACACCATCGTGTACGCGGTGAGCGGGAGAGGCGCCGTGGTTAGTGAAGGTGGGACTAAGAGAGTCGAGCTTGAGCCGGGCGACTACGCGCTCATCCCCGCCTTCATGGAACATCAGGAAGTGAACGATGGTGATGAGGATGTGGTCTGGACTATTGTTAGGAGCGGACGCGTGCCCGAGGTTGTTAACCTGTCGGGTTGGGGCGGCGAGCCGGTTTAGAAGTAATGCATTGGGCTGGCTGACACTTGTGGACACACCGGAAAGTATACTCGGGGGCCTAGGTTAAGATGGAATATAGGATAATAACTAGGCCCTGTGTGTGGCATCCGGAAATGTGGTGTTGATTTACTCGTCTTCTCGACGCCGTCTATTGATCACTGTATATACGCCGCTATCCAACCACATCGTGCCCCTCTGTCCCTCTATGTTCGCTCGCGACTCTAGGCCTGAAACCTGCAAATTTATGTATTTTATCTGCTCGTCCGTCCGTCCGTCCATCCACCCGCCCCCAAACGCGAGTATATATATCCCCCATCCTCCCATCCCCTCAATCCAGCCCGTCCACCCTCTCTACCCTCTATCCCCTCCCCCCATTATAATCCGCGCCCCCCGCCTTCCTCAGCCTCGCCACGATCTCCTTCTCATTCAGATCCCCCTTATCCGTAGCATCGACCTGGATACTATGGTGGCTCAGCACCTTCTTGACGGCCCCGCTCTCGAAGCTCACGCGCGCCTTCCGCATGACCTTCGTGCGCTCGCCAATCCAGATCACCAGCGCGAACTTGACGCGCGTGCTCTCCGTGTCGTTGGCGTACTCGACGCGCACGTACCCGTACTGCGCCTGCGCCGCGTCCAGCTCGCCCGCGAGCTCCGCCAGCCCCCCGCTCCCCGTGCCCGCCAGCGCCAGCTTGTCGCTGCCCACGGCGCCCGCGTACGAGAGCAGCAGCCAGTTCGTCGCGTCCTTGTCCGAGCGCACGGCGTCGTAGGCGGCGAGGATCTCGGGGGCGTCGAGGCCGGACATCTTTTGCTTTTTTCCCTGTTTCTTTTTTCTTTTCTTCCTTTTTCTCCTCCCGTCTTCTCCTTTATTTTCTTTTCTTATTTCATATAAAATCCTTTATACAAATTGCTTTCGTTTCGTCCTCGACGTTCTGGAGACGGCTGGTACGGGCGCGAGACTTCGATAGTGGGGGAAGGGAACCGGAGGGGTAGGTAGGTAGGTAGTAGGTAGGGAGGAGACTCTGTGGGAGGGGCCCGCGTGCTCGGCTGACGATTTCAATTGCTCGAGGAAAAAAAAGATATAACGACGCCAATTGACGAATTTCTATACATGCAATTAGGCTTCTTGCGTTCTAATGACCGTGATTACGTTAGGAGGCCTCTTTTTACGAAAAGGAGAAAGTACTTTGCCTTACTAGTCCTTTCATCGTAATATGCCGTGTTTCGTCTTGCATGAAGGGGGCTCAAGTGTCGGCGGCCGCCTGTCACCCGGCAGACCTTCGTAATCCATTTCCCTCTTTTGCTTCAACTTCCACGCGGAATTGATTGACTTCCACGCTTACAGATATAGCTCGAATAGCAAATATACAAATGAAGGGAAAGCATGGTTATCTGAGATTCAATACGGGCGTGACTTGGATATAACAAAAGTTATATAAATTCTAACTTTTAAGCACAAAGCTACCCCGCCATCTTAAGCTCGCGTTTCGCTCATAGAAAGGTGGATGGATGGATGGATACATGGACGGGGGTTATGATTGGAAATCCTTGACCATCTGAGATCATCGCTAATGTTCATCCGTTCAATTGCGAAACTTTTTGCAGATCATCCATGAACATGTTCAACACCGGTGCTATGCCAACCACCCCAGACCGGACCCAGACCCTCACCAGTGACCACCAAGCCCTCTTGCCATCAAGACCCTTTCCTCCTAACAGCTTGCGCCAAGCCATATATCTTTCTTGCCCGTAGCTGTTGTCCGCCCGGGACTGTTCGTTCACGTGCCAAAATCGTCGGTAGGACAAAAATGACAAGTTAATGAAACCCCTGCGGAAAGATTCGTATGGTCTTAGGCGACGTATTGGATGTCCCATTGATAGAGCTAATCGTCATCGTCGTGAGTGCCGTGTTAACCCTCATCTACCCATATCCCCTCTACATGCTAGTCGGCTCTAGAATGTCACCTGCCGTAATCGTGGCCCAACCAATTAGACGCCAGTGCTTTTCAATACGCCGACTGAGAGCAATTTTCTCTGTTCATACCGATGGGGTCAGTATTTTCTATTCGCAGGTATCTTACATGATGTAGCGGGGTAATCAAAGTAGTTGCAATGCTCACCTCCAATGTTCGTACATGCCGGACTTGTAAGTACAAGCTTGGCGGCATCTCGCTTGATGGCAGCAACCTTGGCTCCGGTCGATGTTGAACCGATGTTGACCATGAGAATTTCGTTCTTGGCAAGCTTCTCGACCTTGCGCTGCTTGCCGTCCGCAACACCGAGAAGACGTCGTAGGAGGTAGAAGTTAACTTCGATTTGGCCGTAGATATCGGGGGATCTGCCTCGAAGACCAAGGACGAAACCGACCAGACGATCGGCTCTGCACAACGTCGGGTCGATCCGAGTACCAACACCAATCAGACCACCGGGGACAGCGTATTTTAGGTCATTGGCCTCGGAGTTGAGCGACACAACGCGACTAAAGATAGGGGTACATCTGAGATTGCCCTTGTCATCACGGGTAACGATACCCGGGCGAATCTCGATTTCATCTCCCATCTTCAGCATACCGTGAAGGATACTGCCACCAGCAACACCTCCCTTGAGCTCATCAATGTCGGCACCAGGCTTGTTCACATCGAAAGATCGGATCACCATCATGTAAGGATCCATAGAGAAGTCTCGCACGGGAACCGGGATATTAATAAGAGCGTCATTGACAGCATCAATGTTCATCTTCAGCTGAGCGGAAATGGGGATAATGGGCGATTTGCTGGCAACAGTTCCTCGGATAAACTGTTGGATCGACTCTGGTCACTTGTCAGTATATTGGCCTTCTACGGCAGGCCAGGCAACTTCAATGCCAGGCATTGCAAAAGCCCGACTTACCGTAATGTTTCATAGCAGTTTCACTCTTTATTAGGTCCACTTTGTTCTGAAGTATAATAATGTTCTCTGCCGAGCTGTTAGAAATATTTGGTCTCCTTGCGGTGTATACCTTGAAACAACGTCGCGATATTTAACCCGGATTGGAGTTGCCGGGGATATTGGGAATTGGACATACCCAACTTCATGATTTCAACAGCTGCGAGATGTTCAGACTGTATTTGGTGAGCTAGATTATCCCCCACGTGGAGAAGAGGTTATACGTACTGTCTGGGGTTGAGGGCAGCTTTCGTTACCGGCAACCAACTATTCTCCGTTAGCCTCACATGCCAGGAAAAGAGCACAATAGAGCGTCAAGTAATAGATCGGCACTGACAAGTAAAGCTGCGTCCATGACAGCGGCTCCAGATAACTATCAGGGCATTAGCGTAGGGGGCACATGGGGACCGTCAGTCAAATATACCATAGTACTCATCAGAATATCGTGACCTAATCAAGAATTAGACATTGTTCACCATGGCTATTCGGAGCCACTACGTACCGGGACAGTCGACGAAACTAACATGTCGCAGGAGCTGGTAGGTCCCGCCGCATCCTTCGCGCTCGCATGGGGGATCAACTCGTTGGTCGCTCTTGTATGATCGGAAGCATGTCGGCCGTGGGCATTCCTCGTTGGAGCACTTATAAATCTTGGCATTTGCGTAACCCAACTTGATCGTAATATTACGAATCAATTCTACAAGAACGAGTTAGTGTTAAAATTGCTACGCGAGATAGCGATATCGCTCGGATGGGAATCGAAGGAGACAAGTACGCAGCAGGGGAACGAACCATTCTTGAAGCGCACAGTCTGGACGCCAGAGATGGCCTTGACGACGGTGGATTTTCCGTGGGCGACATGGCCGATGGTGCCTATGTTGATGGTGGCCTGGCGGGCGATGATCTCTGGTGTTGTGGGCGACAGCGTCGAGATGTCGAGGTCTTTGGGGTCAGTCTGAGGCGGCAGAGGCGGCCTCTCCACGACAGCAGCCGGCGCAGGTATGGGCGTCTTCGGCTTGGTTGTCTGGGGCTGCTCTTGCTCTTGCTGTTGCTGTTGCTCAGTCTCGGATTCAGATCCGCTTTCTGACCCGGAGTCCAGTTCGGGGTTTTCGGGCTTGTCGACCGTCATGGTCGCGGCTTTAGCGGTAGGAATCGTGGTCTATAGGTGTAGTGCGACCCTGGGGTGTAGTAGTGCTGCAATCGTTGGCGGGATTGTTGTCGAGTTTCTCGATGATGGCAGAAATTGAAAGTGATGTAGTCTGGATTGAGAATTAACCCCACCACCCCTCTGTCAAATATTCTGTCTACCCAACTAAGCTCCGGTGCAAGCCACTAGCACCTGAGGCGTGCTAACGCACGGGCCATGCACCACCACAAATCGAACTTTAGCTCGCCAATACAGCATATTTACGATGACTCATACCTAATAGGTAGCCGGGGTGATAACGATAAGTAAGCGAGAAGTGGGGCCTGGGGATGTATACTCATGTCTTAAACTTACCTAACTTTGGATTAACCTGCATGCGTCTGTATGTCCTTTGCAGGTTAAAAATCGAGAGCCACTCAAAATGGCAATTCCTCTCTACTAGGTATGTAGTTCCAATATGCGCTTATGGTTATCACTCACGAAATATGGGCATCCTGCCAAGATGCCCGATAATTGTAACTTAGGCATATGTGTATTTCTTGCCTTGCAATCTATTGTCTCTGAGCATGAGACTTACAGTTCCGAGCCTGACTTTTAGTCGCATGTGCTTCTGTCTCTCTCCTTCGTAACTCTTGAGAATCCATAAGACCTCAAATATCTTACCACCAACTACATACAAGTTCACGGCCTATGATAGATTTTAATCCCGAACTATACATAAATATCACTTACTAAACAATTGCTTCAGCTGTGCCTGCACGTAGTTCATTAGGATTCTTTTAACCGCCGTCTAATCTGCGAGTAGAGAGATTCCCACTATCATTCTACGCTACACGCAGAGAATGAATACCCGTGTTAAGCAGATGTAGTTTACTCGGATCTCGGGAGTAACATTTTCCGCTCCTAAAACAAGTTAGAGGGCGTGTGGCACGGGATATACGAGGTACAATAGAGCTTAATAGCAATGATCATTGTCTCTTGTGCAACTCGTCCTGATGCACTCAATTGCCCGAAGTTTTGGGGCGAGATAATGTCAGTAGATGAAAAGCCTGAGGCGCAGTCGGGCTTTGGGTCCGATACTGCTCATTATGGTAGCATAAACTGACTTGGTGACAAGAAAGATGGCATCGCCATTAGCCATCGTAAGCTTTAGGAAATCCCCCATACCAATTTGTGAGACTGATCCGTATATTTGGGGTGGTATATTGGGTAGATGAGCAGGCACGCTCAGGATCTGAGTAGTACCGCCACCCAGTCCCTGCACTGCGAACGCGATAAGCAACTCGCTAGAAAGGCCTGACTGTATACTACACCGCAGCTTACACCAATACTGTTCCATTTTCCAGCTCATATTCCTATCTACCTGTGTGCCTGCGTAGCCTTTAGTCATCCACCCCAACTTGACATCCAACCTCCCTAAGGTTAGCCAGGCGCCCTAGCCACAGTTCATTTAAGCCAACTAGAACAGCCAAAATCGATTTAAAAATTCCAGCCAGTAATAGTTTTGCGGTCTTTATTAAAGTGGACTGCAGCTAGTTTAAACCAACTAGAAGACCTAAAATCGACTGGGTACATAATTAGCCTATTTTGGACTCCTTTTCTTTAACCCTTCTTTAAAAATCCTACTTAGCTTGGTTAACGTTAGCTTTTTTAACTACTTCGTACCTTAGTAGCAAAAAGCCTCCGGCCATAATACACTGGTCTATTTCTTATGAATACTATTGACTCCATTCCTCCACGAGAAAAATATATGAGGTAAATACAATACTCCAGAATAAACACTCCTATGATGTAGGTCAGGTAGCTAATATAATAGACTCTCCAAGAAAAGGACATAAGACGCGATGGAGCAGCTCTCAAGTACTATCACAAATAGTATCATGTTCATTTTACGCAATACGCCATCAATTCTACTAAGATAAAAACTCATGTAAGACGTTTTATATCTGAGCGTAAATATCGCGCTCTGCTAAGACTTGTATCGTCTAACCTAGTTTATTCTCTTTCCATACAAATACAATTATAAAGTAACATCAAGATGTGGATGAGAAAATGTAAGATAAGAGCCGGGACCCATGTATAGCCGAACAGCTGTTACAGCTAACTTTCTCCTCGCTACCCTACTATAAGAACTGTTGCGACTCTGTCTTGTGCTGCCGTTTATTTTCTCCAATTTTGATATCGCGCCGCACCTCAATTCGTATTCCCTGTCATAGTTGTGAGAAGTCCCATGAGGCACGATACTATTATCCGGCTTGCGTCCGAGCTAGACAGATGGCTAGCCGGCGTGCTGATATCATCGTATCACGAATGCAAATTTAGCTTCATAACCTCATCTATCTTACTTCTTTTTTAACACGCACACCAGTAGGTCGGTTATGTTCTGCATTGGGGGACCGTTGTAGAGCATAGAGCCTACGTCGTGCCTTATCAGCACAGTCCTCAAAGAATGAAGACCCAAAGCCGGTTGCCGATCCGAATACTAGCACTACCACCACGGCGAATTCAAATTCCATACTCTCATCCCCACTGAAGTCAAAAATTGTAACAGAATTGATTCCATGCAATATCGCTGTATACCTGTGCTGTGCCTCGCTGCTGCATATCTGGGTTCAAGTTCCGCCGCCACGTCCTCATACCAACTGCGCCTAGACTTGCCCGCTCATGTCTGCAGTCCTGTTATCCCACACCATTTACACATGGCACGGTAGGTTTCTTATCTATACCCTGAGTTTTGGCAGACCTGCACTTCTTGTCGACTGTTGGTGGGGTTCTGCAGGCTTTCTCCAAAGTTCTACCTGTCAGAAATACCACTGCGCCAAAAGATTGGCGTGACCGGTCAATTAATGTTGGTCATTTTCTTAGGGTAGCTATTGTCTAATACTACCAGTCATCAGCACTAGCTGTCTGCAATACTACTCACACATATTGGATCAACCCCGCACGAGTCCGACTGAGACCGAGAAGCCGGCAGTAAGGAGCGAGTTTCCCCCAGTTTTATGAGCGTTCAGAGGCCCTCATCACTTGACTTGTATTCATACTGAGCACCAATATGAATGACCTGATTGGAAGTGGGAGCTCTTGCATCAATATCAAGCATACTGGAACACATTCAAGTGCTGGTCAATCATTTTATCCATCTCCTCCCAATTCAAAAGAAGCATCTCCCGAGCTTCTTGATGAGCGTGGCCACGGGCCGCAGTCGGGGTCTCACCCCACACCACCCGAGGATCGACGCGAAGACGTTTTAGTTATTGAACACACGACTCCATCGTCGAGTCAAGCCCCTGGGCCGGCTCATGTTGAGGGCCTTGGTATCGTGGTAGAGGAAGATAATCACGTTGCAGAGGGTCAGGCTGCATCATCCATTGAGAAATCAAAATACTTTCTTCAAAAAGGCATCGCTAAGATCAGTCAAATCACCAACACACTGGCACGACAGCGGGATAAGGCTCGGGAGGGCCGAGTCGCTAGCCTTCTTCAGTTAATTGACGACGTTCGTAGAGGTTTATACGACAACGACCCTCGGGAGGCGATTGACAAAAAGATTCTCCCAGGCGACTATGGGCTTTTTCAAGCTGTACTAAAGGGTCAACACCACGAGTATCTAATACAGAAGTATGATGCCAAGAGGCTACGCCAATACATCAAGCGCGATCTCAAGTAAGCATACCATTAAATGAAACGGGTGAGTAGGGCGCGGTTAAGCTGACGTGACACACTCGTAGATACGAATATATACCCTCTACAAGAGGCCGTCAACAGTTCAGGATCTTGATGAGACCATCAACCGTGCACAATTTTGTAGAACGGTATTGGGAAGGAGAAATCAAGGTATGGCTTCGAGATATTGAAAGAAACACTACAGGTCGACACTCCAGCAAAACAATAGATCTGGTGAAAGCGATTAAATCGTTCGGTAGCGATGACGTTAAACTGCCTGGAGAGACCAAATGCTGCCCCGACTGCTGTTGGGAGATTCGATACCCTCGGACTGACAACGCCCTGCAGAAGCCAAAGAAAGGTAGCCGGCCGTCGATGGTGATAGAGGTCGTGTGGGCTCATCCTTTAACTCGAAGGAAGATCGATCACTATATCCTTGGGTCAGATGGCGCTATACGAACAATAGTATGCATTGACCTATATAAAACATATCGAAGATGGAAAGGGATAAAGAAAAAATGGAAGGTGGACGGAATCAACCGTGGCCCTGTGGAGATCCAGGTGTGGCGTGCGCAAAAAGACACCAGTGGAAACTTCCGTGTTGTCAAGAGCCCTGTCACAAAAGTATGCGGACAGAACGGAGCATTAGTTACAGACCAAATAGCCTGTTTCAGCTTGAGGGACTTTGTCCCAGAAAGAGACGAAGGTACAACCAAGATGAATACCGAAGAACTTCAAGATTTCGAGGGTTTGATATTCACATTGGACGCAAAAGCGGTTGTGGATGAAATCGACGTGGCATTAGAGAAACAGAAGGAGAAGGACGAAGAAAACAATGAGGAGGAGGAAGACGATGAAGTTGGCGACGAAGAGAACGAAGACGATGCGCAAATCGAAAGCGGGAATGCAGATCTTGAAGGAGTTGACGAGGAACTAATAGCTCGTCGCCAAAAAGAGATGACAGACAGGGCCGAGACAAGACATTCACCACACCCAATGAACATTTTCGAAATCGGTGGCCATCGTTTACGCAGATTTGCCCGGGAAAAGAAATCTCTGATCAGGGGCCGTATATGAAGATGTTGGGAGGTCGATCGTATCATTTAGTGTTTATCGATGAGTCTGGCTTCGACAAACCCTGCGTGTTTTGACGAAAGGGGCGGGCTGTAAAGGGGGTCACGTCTATACAGAAAGCAAAGTTTCAACGACATGGTCGACTTTCTATGCTTGCTGCATATACTCGGAATGGTGTGAAGCTGTCCCGATTCATCTACGGATCCGTGGACAAGGCCACTTTCGAAGACTTCATTGACCAATTGCTCCACCACTGCGGCACATGGCCAGAGCCGGAGTCTGTGCTCATCATAGACAACGTTAGATTTCACTGCTCGGACCGTGTTCAGCAGATGTGTAAAAGCGCGGGAGTCAAGTCTGACTTTATCGCGCCATACACGCCGCGGACCAATTCGATCGAAGAGTTCTTCGGACAAGTCAAGGCACAGATGAAGCTAAGGCGCAAGAGCAACGAGAGTGTTGTCTAGAGGGACTCGAAGGATACGTCAAGTCTGGTGTTAAGGCTGTGGGTAATGATCGATAGTGCAGAGTGTCACTTTCGCTAGGCTTTTCAAGCCCAGCCCGATGCTAAGAGCCCAACAACCCTAGTGGAGCTTATTGAGCCCATGGGCGCCCAGACACCCCTAGTTACGTGGGCTTTGGGTTCTTGGCAGCCCATTGGGCTCTTGTACTAATCGATGTCCTAATCTTATATTGCTTCTTTATAACTTTTATGCCATTTTAAAACTTCTAAATTTTTGGATATTTTAAACAACTTGGGCGCCCAAGTAGGCGCCCAACCCAACCCCGGGTTGGGTTCTTGGCGGGTGCCCATGGGTTGGGTTTTTGCAAACCCTAACTTTCGCAATGCTGGGCTTTATGTTGAGCAACTTCCCGAAGATAGAATATAGTAGAAGATATATGCTAGCTAGTCATGCAGTATCGTCTACCCATAGTTTAATCCTAGGTCAATGCTTACTATTGTTCGTATAGCGCCGTTTAACTTAAGGATATAGCGATCGATCTTCTTTTGAGTTTATATTGAGAGAATCCTGAGCGTTTTCGAAGACGTTGTCCGTGGTCTAGAAGGCAATGGTCATATCCGGAAGCGCCAACGAGGTTGGACTGGATCTTATGGCAATATTTGGGATGTTATTATCGGATTTGAGACCTTATTATCGATGATGGAACAGTACAAAACCGCCGCAGAGGATTTTCCCAACCCGGAACAGTTTCGGATTGGGCTGAACAATGCATGGCAAAAGCTTGACGAATACTACCGCTACCGTAAGCTTGACGAAACACCGATATATTACGTCTCACTCATCCTTCACCCTGCCTATCGCTGGGATTACCTCGAGGAGGCTTGGGCTGGACACCCCGATACCAGCCAGTGGCTACGCAAGGCGAAGGATGTGGTTCGAGAGGTCTGGCTCATGGATTATGCCCATCTGCCTGTTTTGACAACGCTGTAGCTGGAAGTGAGCCTCCTACAAAGCGTCGGTGTTTCCGGAACCCATTCGATAAAGCTCAGCGTAACTAGTACTTATAAAAAATCGTATAGCAGACATACCCTGTACCCACAGCATGCACTTCGCCTCCACTTACGAATTGTCGTTAAGGGCGGTGTAAGCAGCCCAGCTTCGGCCTACCATAGGTACCTAGGTCTAGGCATACTCTAACTAATAGTCATTGGGCGTTGATTGTTTGATTCATAAGCTATGCTTCTCGCCAAATCATTTAGCCTAATGGATGCCTTAAAGCCACAAAAAAAAACGCCTCGTCTTTTGCACTTGTAAAGTCGTTATCCCCCTAAATTTCCTCCTGCTTCTCACGATATGATTGTCCTAGTTCCTCGGGTGTTGCCATACCATTAAACAGGCCGACACTTAAGCTCCCATTGTGGTCTTACCCCTTAATTAACCGACGTGGTGCTCCTGGATCTGTTAAACTTGAGCTGGGGCTAAAGAACCCTCCCTGCGCATTCTGCTATAATGTCGATACATAAACTTGGTGCATCGCTGCTAGAGTTGGGCCAGGAAACCAACTTTGGTCTCGCGACTGTCCACTTCGATTTCTCCGTTGTCAAAGTTGAGGCGCCGAAGGAATTTCAACTCCTAGGAAACGAGCTCGCGCCGAAGAGAAAGGAGGCTGCCGAAGACGGTGTCCAACACATTACCGCGCGCAAGCTGGGCGCTTTATTCCAACATTGGTTGCCGCGAACATCCAATCTAATCAAGGCCTATGGCAAACGAGCATCAGAAATCGCCTCCTGCCGCCGTGTCAATCCGAAGCCGTCACAGTACCAGGGTCTTTTCGCCGACCACGTCGGTATTGACGGCACAAGCATTTGGGCCGCTGCCACCTCCGGCCCTGACGCTATTGCCGTTCATCTCCTTGCTTGCCTGTTGGCTCGTATATGGTCCAGATCCGAAGCAATCTCGATTTGGGCGGAGTTGGTTTCTGATAGGAAGACAGAGCTTGCTAGGTTGGATGAGACTGACCCAATGTATCAACACTCCATCCAGCTCTCGAAAATCATTGTATCCCGGGAACAGCTTGCTGATTGGGATGCAAGCGCCAGGTCATGGCTCCAAGCAGCTGATGAGGCCATGGGCTCCAAACACAAGCAACTAATGTTGATTCTGAACAATATTTCTCTCCCCGTAAATACCACTTCGAATTTGTATCAGAGCGTCCGACAAGCGTGGAAGCTAGCCATGGAAGCCACCAATAAGCTTATAGAGGGACAACCACAATCGGTCGCTAACGGCTCTGTGTTGCTAGGCCTGTCTGCGTGGCACATATATCCCGATATGGTGGTATTGCAGGAATGCCAAACACCGGTCAAACAACATGATAATCTTGTCGATCCAGGCGGTATCCTTACCATCGGTCTACAGCTAGACCGGAAAGACAAAGATGGGATATACTGGTCGTTGCCCCTAGGCCATCTTCGGTACTACGGTGGATCCGTTATGTCTCAACGGTGTCTCAACGCGGCCAAGAACCGTGTTTCGGCTTCTCAGCTTGTCACGGTGGCTGTAGGGGGCATTACAAGATCCTGGTATTACGAGGATGCCGAACTTGCGCACTTCCTCGTCAAACTTTGGGACCTCATCTCTGGGGAAGCGAAAGATCGAGCCCGCGGCACGTTGTATTGGTTGGGGCACTTCGCACAAGCAGTTGAGGCGATCTTGGGAGACGATGAGCTCGAAAAGAAACAAGCCACGCAACTCCTACGGTTGGGGAGGACTCAAGGTCAACACTTCGTGCCCACGGAATCTACAAGCCGTTCTACACATGTTCACAATCCTAAAATGTTCGGTCTGGCTAATTTGGGGACATGCCTGTCCCTCATCACTGACCAGGAAGACAAGATACAGATGCTTCGACGCCATGCCGAAGAGTATCAAGGAAAGCTCCAGCGAGACGTGCAATTCCTGATCCGATATCCATACGATCGTACCGTATCTCGCGAAGGAGCTCGCAAAGGAGAGGTCGCCATCATTTTTGCCTTCACAACAGCAGTTCCTGTGTTCCAGACTACACGGAGACGTAGGAACGAAGATTCTTTTTCCAGTCCAAAAGTCCATAGACGATGGATTCCCGACCAATATGACGACAACGACAAGTTTCACACATCATCAAGCGGTATAATAGAAGAAATAAACATCCTCAATAAAACCGACCTTCGTATTATTGTGGACCCTGAGCCTACTGATTCTTCCCCCTTTCTATTGTGGAAAAACCCGCCCGAATTCCTGAGAAACTACACTAGAAACACGAGCCATATGAGGAACTCTGTCCAGTTGGATTTCGCTGCAGGGGACGTGGATGATGTTTCAATTTTCGTTGTGGACCGAGTCCCGATGCCGCCTGACCGTGACGAGGACCATCCGCTTAGAACAGTCAGCTTGAATCTTCTGGAAGACCTTATGGAAAACGGTTTGCTTCATCCCTTAGATATCCTAAACTATACTGAGAATTATATCAACGATCCTCATCGCATTGATATGCTGACCTCACTTCGCGCTTTGGTGACCATCAAGGCTATTTACCAAATGCTTCCAGACGCAACATTAGAGCTAAATGCGATATCTACCCCCCTGCACGAAATGGAATGGGTCAAATCAGCTATAACACAGGAGAATGGAGGGTCTGGATTTACCTTACTGCCCTTGAATCAGAGCCAGACTTTCTCATGTATTGCCCTCTTCGAGTCAGGGTCTTTCGATGTACCCGCTTCTAGCCTAAAAGAAGTCATGGCGATGGCCGCCGCGGATTCGATTTACATCTCCGCTGCTCTTCTTTGCGATCCATGCGAAAAACCTTCGGGGTACGAAATTAGGCGCATTAGGGGTAATATTGGAAAGTCCGGGATCGCCATGTTAGTCCAGGTCGAGAATCATAGGGTTCGCGAGGAAGCTCAGGGCTGGACAATGGTCAACCATAACCCATTCGATGGGAAACTGGACGATTCATTCCACACGGCTACCCTGCATCTAAGTTTCACTGACTACGTCTTGCCCATCGATGTTGGTGCTCATGGGCTACGGGATTTTGAGATATATTTCCTCGAGTCATTTATCTCGCTTCATGACAAAGGCGAATGGATTGCCGACCTTGATCTACCATTCCAACTGAAAAATCCAGATCTCGTTCATTTCCATGACGAGGATGATCCCAGGCATGAGGACTGCGCGGCTGAAGTTCCTTACAAGGGTTTAATGTTCACTACGATTGATGATTGGAATGGGCTTCTGAATCCACCGGAAGGCGTTGGCATTATTCGGTCTACAGGTAATTGGCTGGGAAGACTTGCCGCGACTTGCTTGAGTCTTCAACTGGGTCATCAGACTATAGTGCTACAAAAGGAGTTCTGTTGGGAGTGTATTGTGAACCTTTGGCTTAACTCACGAGGAAATAGCGGGCTCTACTACAGCACTGCGAGCTTAAAACAGCTACCACCAAAGGAGGTTCTTTCCCATATGGCTGGCGTAATTATTATAGGCTAAATGTTGCACTGAAGACATGTGTCACGGGCGGAGTGCTTTAGTAAGGCAGGGCTTACAGTTAGGGCACAATTCGTAAAGGTATGTATGCTTAGATTGGAATATTAAGCAGATTGGCTAGGTACCTTGAGATCTAACTAATGCAGCCATCTAGCTCTGTACAGCAACTTGGCAGAAGGCCTAGCCTTGTATTGCAACATATCTAGCGCGTACTCTTCAATAGAGGCATCGATGCAGTTTCCCGTCCCGGATCTCCAAGGATAGCGGGATGCCAGCGCCGCCGCCATCCCCATCGGCTACGTGCTATTTCTATTACCGGATCATAAGCCCGTTGGGGATGGCTTCTAGCGGGAATTTGTATCCGATAAAGTAGGTCTTTCCGGCTTCAGTCTTTTCGTTGAGTGCGTGGTACTCAGCGCTAGAAGATGCTAGGTCTCAATAACACTAGTGAGAAAGTTATAACAGAGTGCCTCACTGAATCAAATCGACGCATGCGACAAAGGGACAAAGAAGATAATTATTTGTGATTGCTGACTTTTGTTGGCTTTGTTATTTTATAGACTGGATAGTAAATAGCCATACTGATCGAGTCTTTGTCCTCTTAACACGGATTTCGTGAATGCGTCTCGACGGTTCAACAGGTAGGTGTTATGTTATGTACTTGCCAGATAACGCTCCGCAGCTAAAACGCATACAGCAACGATGTCGGATAGTAACGCGTCGGGTGGTAACGCGTCGGGTGGTAACGCGTCGGGTGGTAACGCGTCGGATAATAACGCGTCGGATAACGATCCGGGCAACGATAACGCTGCCTCTTCAGGGTCATCGGAAGACGAGCCTCTGGGTCCAGAAACATGGAAAGAATGGCTTCGCGCAAATTCATGGATGTTCGGCGAATATCGACGGAGAGCCTGGCCAGATGGCGTCTTGAGCCAGGAGGAGCTTGGAAATTATCGCGATCAGTGGCGTGAGTTGTACCTAACACTATGACAAGGCATACGTAATGATGCCCACTGACCCTGGACACGGCAGTGTTTCGGACACTACCACGGCTTGGCCGCGTCAGACGTGAACGCATTCTGCGAGACGAAGGGCGTGGAAGACGTCCTGTTGCAAGGGCGAGTAAGGGGCCTAATCTTCTGGGACCAGAACCAAACGGTTCGAATTCGCGCATAGTGGATTGGAGAAGAGCAAGAAGAAGATATTATGACATCAGAGAGTACTTCTCTAACTCCCCGGCCTTGACTCTAGTTGGGCCTTTGGGATACGGTGGGAATGGGCTTGCTGCCAAGTGCCAATATAGACAACATCCTTTCGCCCCGGCTTTGAACTTCGTCCTGAAGATAGCGCTTAATGGATGGGACGCGCCATCTTTATACCAAGAGGAGATAGTGACAAAAGTAGGTCACCCTGAATTATATATTGCACGTTTAACTAGACTCCGACGACCTTATACTTCTATAGAGATTCAATCGCGCGGCACATTTCGTCCAAGTTATCCCTCGGGAGCGTGTTGGCCTGCCTCCAAATACACCTTACCCTCATCGGGATATACCCTCAGACGATTCAAGTGACACTGAAAGCGAGGGTGGCGATGAGTCTCCCGATGACGAACCGAGTGAAAAGTTCATGCTTCATCATAACAGAAACCGACGATATCTGCTAGACAACTATCCGCAAATGTTTCGGGACAAATGGACTAGACATCAGGCACGATACCAAAAGGAGGAACAGTTCGCGATGAACAGACGCACCCAATTCCTGTTACGCAGGTTAGATCCCTCAGCGGAAATCGAACCCCATTGGCAAATGAACCGAAAAGACTTCTTGTTACTAGAGTTCGTTGAGAACGGTGATCTGCATGCTCTGATAGTTAGGTGAGTGCTATATTATTGAATGGGAGAATATCGATCTGTCCTTTTCCATCACGTCGGGATAACCGGAATCCATTACCGGACTGGGCTAATTGAATGGCTCGTATTAAACTAGGCTGAACGAGCAACGCATAGAGGTTCCAAACCGCGGCAAGTAGACCAGATATGCAGTGGGTACTCTTTGCTCATGAATTGCTGACTTCGGTTGATTTAGTTTTGTGGGCATTTTGGCTGTGTTGTAAGTCGAAAGATATATCGACCTGGAATGATGCTGATATATTCTTGAACTGACATCACAAATAGTGACGCGAGCTTGTTTGGGCATGCAGTATGTTCTCGTGCGATAATATCTCATGATTTTCAATGATACGCCCTTTCTTTGTCTATTTGTCTATGATTAATTGTCCGCATGATAGAACGTTGACGAATGTTAACATGTCATAGATATCCACCACGAAAATTCCACCCGGGACGGCGTGTTCAAGATCCCCCTAACCCACAAGGCAACCAACGACCGAGGATCGATCTTAGCCAGACGGGCAAGCGAGTGGGTACAGAGCTATTCGAACAAGCACCAGGGGCAAGAAAACGATGGGCTGCTCAACGTTTGGTGCATTTCGATATCGATCCTCAAAACGGTATGTTAAGCGCATGTCCCGGCGACTGTGTCAAAATCATCCCTTGTAGGGAGTTACTCACACTTCGAAGTCCTAATAGGTGGTTTGGATCCTGGTGCTAGAGATGGTGAACATGATTTAGTACCGAGACTCAAGGTATGATTAACCCGCCGCGTAGCAAAAACAATCACTTCAAGGGTCGTGGGCTCTGTTAGAGACTAACCACCAGCATTATAAATACAGCTTGCGGATTTCGGGCTCGCAGAAAATATTAAACCAAATAAAGACAAGTAAGTCTGGCCATACCACGACGTATAACGATTTGATAGAGACTCATGTGTGCCGCTAGTAATTACTACGTGAATCGACGACCCTGGGCGAAATGGGGTTATTTTGCGCCCGTAAGTACCAAACTAAAGACGCGCCCACGCCTATTCAACTATATTTGTTACTCATAGTTAGCTCGTGGTAGGAACAATTTGGCGTTGAGTGGGATTATGTCAGGAAGAGGAACGGTAGGATTATCGACCAGAGGGGGGCGGAAATTGCCGGGCAGCAAGTCGCCGGGAATTATGGCGCCCATTCCAACGTATGGGGGATAGCTTTAGTAAGTCTTGCCTATGCACATCCGCGTATAGATTCGTCCATCGACTAAAGCGTCCGATTCCGTTTCAGACTATGTGGCAAATGATAACCAAATGCGCGCCTGTGAGGCCGCCGCGTTTTCAGCGGGCGACGGCATCCGGCTTACCCGGCCACTACGCTGTAGATATCCTGTCGAACGACAAGTACAACGGAGTTGACCTCGAGCTTCGAGAGATCATCGCAAGGTGCTTGGCTCATGCTCCTAGGGACCGTCCGGGCCCGCGGGAACTTGTGAATCGGGCTCTTCGGGGTGTTAAGAAGGTGTTTCCTGGCGAGACGGACGATATGATAAGGGATTGGGTTCAGGGCCAGATTTTCAACCCGCCTCCTGATCCTGCTCAGGTTGCTGCTGCTGCTGCTGCCGCCGTCGCTCCCGCTCCCGCTCCCGCTCCCGCTGCTGCTGGTGCCAATGATGGTGGTCGCAATGATGGCTGTTTGGTCTCATGACCTGGACAAAGTAGCTGGTTCTTTTGGTAGGGAGTTTTCGAATCTCAAGAACGAAGGTATAGAGCCTAATTTTAAATGATAAGATAGATCTGATAAAGTAAACGACAAATCAAGACGGATTTAAATCAGCCAACATTATATTAAGAAAATGATAATGATAATGATAATATGCATGCCTTTTTAGCCATGTTGTTAAGTAGGAGGTGTTGAGTTTTAGGTTATGAACAGCTGTAGTTGTATTGATTCAAGTACTAGAATAGTGGTAATAGTACTGAGGAGATACCTATAGTATATATGGCAGACTGGTGTGGGGCGTTGTACCCAGCCACCGGCATTACCAGCCACCTAAATCCAATAGGAGGTGCGAAGAGATAGGGCTATGTGGCGTGAAGTCTACTTTCAGGGCGAACTGTTGCGATTTCATCTCATACTTCGGAAGGGGCCCTATTAAGTATCGAGATGACAGACAGCGGATGTGTTGGTTCATTAATTGGGCGAGAGCTCCTACGGACGCGTGTATTATGAGAAATGACACGTCCTAGCGCTTTTAGCCCTCTTGACTGGTTCTTCCCGTAACACAGAGCACAAACGAGGCGAAGCTTTGAAACAGAGTATTTAAAATAAATAAATAAATAAACAAGGTTAACGTGAGGCCTCCTTGATTTGCCATATTTAACGCTAGGGCTACGGCGCAATCAAGCTTCGATTGCAAAACTAACATGTTCCTATTTTCCACATAACCATGAATAAGAGAAATCTGATTAGAGCTGCATGTGCTGTAACTGCAATCGTCGTTGTTACCACGGCATTTACGACACCGAGCGGCCCAAGCGGCAGGCCAAACGGCAACTTTTTCATTCTTCCTCACCACCTAAGACTCGGTAGACGGAGACGGTTGTCTGCCGCTATCCCATCAATGTGAAGAGGGGCGCCTCTATGGCGTTCAGAATTCCTCGAGCGGGAGACAATTTGCAGGTATCTACATCACGGATAACAATCAACGTACTCATCTATCCTATGCCGCAGCGGAGGGCTACATCGATATCGTCGCCACTCTAGTAGGTCTGGGCGCGGTAGACCCTAATATCCGGGACATTGAAGGAAAGACACTCCTTATCTGCGCGGCTCAGCGTGGCCATATTGATATAGTGGCGATGCTTATTTGGCTGGCGAATGATGACTTTATCGCCAGGGTTGCGGCTAAAAGATCCTTTGAAGAGCTATATTAGAAATTTTCGAGTAAACCAACCGGGAACATTGCTGTGGACGTGAATGTGGGGGACGACGAAGGTTGGTCAGCGGTGTTTTATCTCAAGGAGGAGGGCGCCTTAGATGTGGTTTAGTACATTTCTAATACTAGTAACCTCAAAGCTTGAAGCTCATATGGGTGATGGTGAAGATAAGACTAGAGGAAGGGATGAGGAAAATTAAGCCACAGATGAGTGGATATAGGTATAACAAACTGGAGAGGCAATTTCCAGGGTATCGGAACGGGGCACACAAATGGAAGGCGTCTATTCCACTTACTAGACTACGCTTTTATCACGAGATCATGCAAACTTGATGAGGTATTGGGTTCGTACAAGTGATTTAGTTACATTTATAACTGAGCTACAGGATGGAATTTTGCAAGTTGCACAAGCTTTTCAGGACTCTCATTACACTTTTAATACTCCTAACTGGCCTGCATTCCTTGGCATCAATAGTTCAATACAGTACCTTCCTTTCCTAGTTTGGAAAACGTAGCATATTGTGTTTAGTCAGACTGGATTTATAAGTAATAATTAAGTCCTTGGTGGGAGGGGCTTTTTTACTATATAGGACTTAGGAAGCCATTCAAGCTTCATTATGGGTCTCTAAAACCTTAAGTATAGGTATAAGTATGTTAAGGCTGCATTGGCAGATTAAAATCTTAATGAATGCTTCAGAGTAGAGTTTGATACCATATGACATGGAGAACAAGCGGAGTAAAATGAAACCCCTGGCCACGGAGGGAGAGGATCATTCGGCTAAATTGCAAGTTTTATTGCTTTATAGCGGTAACAGTCACTGTAGATGACATAACCAGGAGCATGCTGGGTTCCTATTAGTTTTATAATGACAAACTAAGCGCATTAATATATGCAGTATTATAAAAACGGCCATTTCCCGCATAATCTAGCATTTACAGTAGGTGTGAGCTACAAATACTAAATCGAATGATACTTTAAAGAAAAGGATTAAAATAGACCTCAGACCTTGAAAAAAGAAGGCCGGTTAAAGAGGCTTAATCATCCTATAATCTCTATTTGCCACAGTCCCAACAGTAAATCATATGGAAATCAAGGAGAACAGTTGATAGTTTACTTTACAACTTCCCCCGTCGGATAGTATAGCTATATAGCGTCGGATTTCTTCTCATAACGCTTACCTGGCCCCAGCTCTAAAGCTTAAAACATAGTGATAAGAGCCATATCATTTGCAGATGTTTCTATCAATTCATTGTTAAGTAGGGCTTTTTCGGGTAACTGCATCACCTTTAAGCAATAGGGAGAGGTAGAGTATGAGCTATGCCTGGGTAGTTGTCGGAAATCTTTTGTTTTCGAATATAGTCGCTCTGCTTGCAGTGTTTCAGAATCCGAGATCATTATCCAAAAATTTTCTTTTATTGAGAATTATATAAAAATTCAAATGACGTCAGGATATGGCGACAGCTTTACGGCTATTCGCGACGGTATGAGGCTGTTGACAGGTAATAATACTTGCCGAATCAATTACTTAGATTGGTAAATAACAAAACCTTCTCCTCCCTCTTCCTCAAATTATCCTGAGCACAATAGAAGGCATAGCCGCATAATTGATCGTCGCACCATCTGCCAATAATACACTCATCCCATGACATTCAATTTCTCTACATCAGATAATCTCGTATTAGGAGATCGTGCTGCAAGCCGAATCCTGAAGGAGCTGAGATTACATAAAACGAGCCGACTAGGCTCGGCACATCGTGGGTGACCTAATGCAGCCCTGCAGCCCTACAGCCCAGTTAGGCTGGATTCTGCGAGCAAGAGACGTCAGGGGCGCTTACGTAGAACTTGAGCATGCAGGGGAACGAAAATGTAGATACTTGCGATTTTCTCGTTGCGACCACTCAATTGCTCGGGTGTCTTAATAAGGATCATCAAGGACCTTCCGATCCTCTCACCTCAGACTCCCCTGCTGCGACGCTACGTGGTGCGACCGGGCTCAAAGCGGAAAGTCGATAGCCTAGGAGCTAGATCTTCAATCGAATAGGCTATTGCCGTCAAACACCAGTGTTATGAGCTGGAAGTGCTATACTACACGCCGCCCACATAGAGACGATGGTTTAGGTAGGTAGCTAACTGCGGGGGAAAGCGGTTGAGGAGACCCAAAGCAATATCGTCCAGCTATATAAGGCCACGAATAGCCACGTCGGGTTCTCCAAGCTCTATCATGGTTCATCGATAGTATCAGCGGCCTTACAGTAACAGAACACAAGGACTCAAAATGAAGGCGACCTTGGCTTTTACTGCGTGCTTCGCGCTTGCTGGCCGCGCTCTCGGTGCCGCATCTTTCGCGGGCTCGAACTTGTACTATGCTGCAGGACTCGACACAACTGAGCAAGACTACTTGTTCACCAACTTGAAAGCAGCTGGTGTCAAAGTTCTTCGCGTCTGGCTAGATGGTCAGTAACTAATACCAATACTCCCTAGCCCTGCGACTGATGGTTTCTTTAGGGCAAAGTGGTGAGCAGAAGGGAACGAAGCTCAATTCCTATCCAAGCCTGGAGGGAGCAGCGCCAGGCCCGTTTGATGACACGGTCCTCATGCGTCTAGATGATATTATGCACCGAGCGGCTACCCAGTACGGCATCAAGCTCATGATTTCGATGCACAGCTACAACACGTTGCAGGCGCAGAACGACTTCTACGGGAAGTATTGGGGCACGGGTTACTTCTACACCAACAGTGATGCCATCAGCGCCTTCAAGAACCGTATCAATCACATCATGTCCCATATCAACCCCAATAACGGGAAGACTTGGGCCCAAAGCTCCGAATACATCTTTGCTTTCGAGGCGCAGAACGAGGCAGATCAGCCGAACGTAAGCCATCCCATGTCCGATCCAGACATTCTAAGATGTTGACGAATACTGACGTGGTGGGTAATAGACACACCCTGATACAACAGCAACATGGCAATGCACAATGGCTCAAACCATCAAGGACAACCTAAACGGCAACAGCAACATCCTTGTCACCACGGGGGGTGGAGGCTGGGTTGACGCATCACTGCCCTCGGCGCTTTTCTCCTGCAGCGCCCTTGACGTCCTCGCTATCCACGCATACGGGAACGGCGACCTGACTGTGGACAAGTTGTCGCCCTACGTC
Organism: Xylaria sp. Z21; assembly: GCA_037356095.1. Classification (NCBI taxonomy): domain Eukaryota; kingdom Fungi; phylum Ascomycota; class Sordariomycetes; order Xylariales; family Xylariaceae; genus Xylaria; species Xylaria sp. Z21. The sequence goes on along the minus strand of JBAWJX010000067.1, from coordinate 41,913 downwards.
ACGAAGGCGAAAAACGCGGGCAAGAAGCTGATCATGCAGGAATGGGGCGTGTGCTACTTCAGCACGAGCAAGAACCAAGAATGCGACAGTGGCAGTCCCGCGAGCAACCGCGACGCGAACATTAAGACCTGGGCTGATAATATCAGCAAGGCCGGTATCCCGTGGATGTATTGGCAAATTCTGCCGAACGAGGACCCGCATTACGGCTCCGATTTCGAGGTTGGCATCAATGGTGTGAACTGGGGGACACTGAAGTCAGTGGCTACGGGTACGTCTGGGTATACCGCGCAGTTTGACTTTAGCAAGTGGCTCCTTTAAATTCGTCTCGATATTAACATGGGAAACTCACGCCTGTTCATCGTATCTGTTGCTAGATATTGTAGGACACAAGGGTTGGGTTGATGCTTCTGATGCTATTTCATATCCACCTGGGGAGCTAGTTAGTATCACAAGCCACACCTCGGAGCCCCTTATTTCATTGTAGATTAGGTGGTAGTATAAATCTTTATCAATGGACTTGAACTAGATGGATTATTGCAATTCCATAAGATTATTTATATACGTACAACTATAGTCGCAAAGATTGAATTCATCTCTCGCCCACGAATATTTATTCACGCCTAACTGTAGTACAAACAGAGACACATTACAGGGGACCAGCGGTGTCGAGAAGACCCGTAGAGCTGGCCGGTCTATTCGAAAAAGCAAAACATAGGCCTAGGTTTCAGTTAAATAAATAGAAAAAGTAACGCAGTTCTGGCTGACTGACTGGTCTTCTGAATCAACCTAGTCCCCTCAGGGCCTAGACGCCCGCGCTGTCACAGTACATATCGTTAACCAAACAAACTATGCTTAGGTTCACGAACTAAACAACAATACCTGCTAGGACTTGGTGTGCAACGTTCGCACACCATTCGACGGTTGCCCCTTCTGCCTAATAAGTATAAGTCTAGAAGCTTTCTACAATACTAAGCAATGATGAAACTATAATTCCAAATTGCGGAAATTCCTAGAAGATTAGCAAGAGGAAGAGTCGGATAAACGAAGGCAGATAAACTGCGTGGGCAACTATATAATCTGCCAATTTTGCGACTCTTCAATTGCTTCTTATTCGTGAGCCAAAGGCCATTTTCTAGCGAGAACGCAGCGGGGTCGTCGTTGGTACGCTGCTTTTCTCCTAAGGCCGCATTATCCATTCGAATGCATACTCCAAGGTAACAATAAAACCATTGGATTTGAGGTGCTCACTTAGCTCCCCTTCCCCGCCTTCGCTTCTGATCTCGCCCAATCAATACCCAATCATACCCATGCAAAAATGTAACGCCTAAAACAACAGCTACTTGCTTTAAAAACATGAATATACTACTATAAGCCGCTATCTATGTGCTTATACGATGTAGTTAATCCGAGTGGGGGTGTTGTGGAGCACGCAACAGGGGTTGAGAGGTAGGCAGCCACACTCCGCTCGGAGTTAGTAAGCCAACAATTTTGTAGATGTTTTTCTGCTCAATGGTTGTGCTTGTTTACCTTTTTTTACTTCTCAACAACTCTTCCATTCTTCTATCCTCTCAAACGCTTGTTCCTCAAGAGGTTCTCCATTCTTGACGATACGCCACCGGTTCTATCCTTGGGTTCATGCAGCATTAATCATGCGTGAAATTGTGAGTCAAATCTTACACAAGCTTTGAGCCACTATTTTTACTTGAACTAACAGCATTGATTCCAATTTAGATCCATCTTCAAACCGGCCAATGTGTGAGTATTCGTTGTGATCTCGCTCAAATTTAGATATGCCTGACGGGTTGTGCGCTGGGATAGGGCAATCAGATCGGCGCTGCTTTTTGGCAGGACATCTCGGGCGAACACGGCTTGAATGGCGATGGCATGTGAGCAATCCCGAGCCATTAGTCTGCTGGTTGGCCTCTAGTACTTACGTTATTTCACTTGAAGATACGAAGGGACGTCGGATCTACAGTTGGAGCGCATGAATGTATATTTCAACCAGGTACGTGCCCGAGTTGCCTTGTATCACTATGGCTATAGGACTAAGTTACCATCATAGGCCTCGGAAACGAAGTATGTGCCTCGTGCCGTACTAGTCGACCTGGAGCCCGGTACCATGGATGCGGTACGCGCTGGTCCGCTCGGCCAGCTATTCCGTCCCGACAATTTTGTCTTCGGCCACTCCAGTGCCGGAAACAACTGGGCAAAAGGCCATTACACCGAAGGGGCCGAGCTTGTCGACCAAGTACTTGATGTCGTGCGCCGTGAGGCTGAAGGCTGCGACTGTCTCCAGGGTTTTCAAATCACGCACTCTTTGGGTGGCGGCACTGGCTCCGGTATGGGGACATTGCTTCTCGCAAAGATTCGAGAAGGTTTGTTACATTCAGGAACCTGCTTAGAACACGTCTTTCCAGATGTTTCTTTCTAGCTAACACCTTGCTATCAAAGAGTTCCCAGACCGTATGATGGCTACGTTTAGCGTAGTTCCGTCACCGAAAGTGTCCGATACTGTTGTCGAACCATACAATGCTACGTTGTCGGTCCACCAACTGGTCGAGAATTCGGATGAAACTTTTTGTATCGATAACGAAGCCCTATACGATATCTGCCAACGTACCCTGAAGCTCGCCAGTCCTTCGTACGGCGATCTAAATCACCTAGTATCAGCTGTTATGTCAGGCGTTTCGACTTCTCTCCGCTTCCCGGGACAGCTTAACTCTGACTTGCGTAAGCTAGCCGTAAACATGGTATGTCGTCATGCTTTTATTCATTAGACCACTTCAACCTGCTGGATTGAACTAACTCTCGATAACAAGGTACCATTTCCTCGCCTCCATTTCTTCATGGTCGGCTTTGCCCCTTTGACCAGCCGCGGCAACTACTCATTCCGCGCTGTTTCTGTGCCAGAACTCACACAACAGATGTTCGACCCGAAGAATATGATGATTGGCTCCGATTTCCGTAATGGGCGGTACCTGACGTGCTCTGCCATTTTCCGCGGCAAGGTCTCTATGAAAGAGGTCGAAGAACAGATGCGAACCATCCAGAACCGCAATTCCTCCTACTTCGTAGAATGGATCCCCAACAATGTGCAGACGGCCCTATGTTCTATCCCACCACGCGGACTAAAGATGTCGTCCACGTTCGTTGGGAATTCAACGGCTATACAGGAAATCTTCAAACGTGTTGGCGAACATTTCTCCGCTATGTTCCGCCGGAAGGCCTTCTTGCATTGGTACACGGGCGAAGGCATGGATGAGATGGAATTTACAGAGGCCGAATCCAATATGAATGACCTCATATCGGAATATCAACAGTACCAGGATGCGACTGCGGATGAGTATGAGGAGGAAGAGTATGGGGAGGAGGGTGTCGAGGAAGAGTAGGGCCCAACCCCCGATTCAAGCTCTAACCTATCGTGAGCCTACCGAGGCTAAATTCCTCAATCTTTCAATTCGTATACTCTCGTTGCCCAATTTATATTCTTCTAGCGAAGAGTACTATCACCAGGGCTTGCAATAATGGCTTGGGAGGCCATTTTATTCACAATAGTCGTCTATGGATTTAGGGCTCCCGATGATTCCTGCCCTCTGGTCTAGGTAGATCTCATAGTCTATTTATAACCGGATTTCCCCCATAACCTACCCCTCTACCCATAGGCTATGGCTTCTTGTGTCGGCCTTTCAGTGTCCAATAGGAGCACACGCGAGCGCTGTAACACAGCAGCGGGCCTGAATATCTTGTGTAGCGGTGTCCCAGATACGTGGGTTGGGGTGCATGTGACAAGTATTAGCATTGCAGTTCGGTTTATGTGCTCTAATTGTTTCTTGCATGTTTTTTTCTTTCTTTTTTCCCACCAACCCCATCATGCTATTTCAAATATTAGTGAATTTCTTTGGGATTTTAAATTTTGGAAGTACTCAGATGGCGATTAATTAAGAAGGACTCCCAGCCGGGGCCTTTTTCGGCTAGCTAGCTATACATATGTAGGTACTTATGAGCAAACATCTACAGCGCTAGTAGTGAGCAACAGTGTGGGCAGTATGGTGTTTGTATTGAGTTGTAGAGGTAACGGAGACTAGCTGTGGGGGTACCATGTACAGTGGCCACTTATAGTGGGTGCCAGTCTCTGACAAACAGATTCCATGTCCACATGCTCTTAGCACGTTAATTAGTGGTGACCTACGAGTTAGGTGGTTAGGAAGGCACAGTGGACTGGCACTATATAACCTACCCCCACACCCAGTGTACACACTATAGCTCCATACCTAATACAAGACACTTTTGGTCCACCCTACTATTCTCTACGGGGATCTCGTGGTACCTACACTAAAAAAGCTGCTGCAAAAGCCATTTACTGGCTCGAGCTTTACGTTATCCCAGAAACCTTAAGACTAAAAATATGTAGCTAACCTAGTCTAGTCTGGGTTTTTCTGATACCCCCACTCTACCACCGGAGCGAGCCACCTTAATAATCTGGTGCTTGCATCGATCAAGCATCACCAAACCCCCTCCCATAACCGCCTGAAGTTCTGAGACGACGGGACACGATTGACGCTCTATAGGAGCACCAACAGCAACAATGAATCCACTACAGTCCCTCGCAAACCACCAATTCAACCCATTCGAGCCCCATCCGGAGCTTGATGATGTTGAGGTGCCAGACCCAAGCGGAATCGACTGGAGTAATAACAGCGATCCGTTTGGCCTATTCGCTTCTAGAGGCATGGCTGCTCCCACGATACTGCCGCCAAGTGAAGTTCGGCGGGAGGCAAAAGACCGAGCCACCAATATTTTCGCCCATTATGAGAAATTGCAGAGCATTCTCAAGCGTCATGAGGCCACTATACGGAAACGGTGGGAGAAGAAGACTAGAACACAGCGCCTCACCATCCTGTTGCAAGCTTGGCCGGGCATGCCGCTCACACACCGTCCTGACTTCGCTGCCTTTTACAAGCACGCTGGGAACCTGAACAGCGTTGCCAGACAGCATCGCTCATCTTTCGTTTGGCCACTCATCAATCAGGAGGATCTAGGCGAACCCAAGACTTTACCTCTGCTGCTCAATTCCCGAGGCCGGAACCACCCGAATGTCTTTGCGGCGTCTGACGGGGAATCGATGCATCTTGGGAAGGTCACAATGGCTATCGTTCCCATCTTTCTCAATCAGTACGTCATGACGTTGAACGGGATGACTCGACAGGAAGACTATGGGAGACTGATCGCTTGGGAAGAGCACGAGGATGCATTCGACTGGATGCATACTCGTAAACAGTTTCTTCCCGGCGAAGGGCTTATGATTCTCGAGTTTCAGGAACGCCTGCTCGAGTTTCTTGTCGATTGCTGTAAAACGATTCTCCATGATGTGCCCTTCGATCAGATGACGAGCAATCAGTTCGCCATTCAACCCGAACCGCCGTTCAAGGAGAGCCTTGATGCCACGGGTTTCTCCACCTTGAGCATCATGGCCAAAGAAGCCCCGTACCGGCCTCCTGCTAGACTGGATCTGCAAAAGATCGAGTCTCTCCTCTCGGCTCGTACCGTACGGGCCGAGGATCACATCTGGTCATTGCGTGAAGATCCAAGTTACTTCGCAGAAACTATGCTTGACATGAAAGAGCATCTCGTAGGTGCCCGTTCAACTACGAAAGTTCCACGTCCCGATCCCTCGTGGCCCGGAGTAATTAGCTCTGTACTTGTTGAGTCGTTCTCTCAACTAGAGAGCTTCACGGAGCTCCGGAACCAGGCAGCCCACCTACGCGAACTCTCTGAGAAGCACGGCCCAGAGTTTTCCCCACAAAAGGATTTGCCAGAGGAATACCTCGCGGCTTTGCTCAGATTTCAGCATTACCTTAATCGGGTGACGAAAGGGGTGCTCGAACAGTTGAAACGGTCAGCGGCCACCTCGCCGCCCCTGAGAGCCTTTTTCATTCAGAATGACCCCAGGTCGGCCAAGTTATCCAGGCTGAGAATCGTACCAAGCAGCGTAAAACGGGACAAAGTCACATACCAGCTCATCTGGTTGCTCCAGACTTTATGGGAAGATGGCAATGATCTATTCTTGAGTCGGATGACTACAGTTATCGACGAGCTTGATAGGCTATTGAAAGCAGAACCCAAAGCTCTAGAACTTGTATCCCCATACATTGCAATGCTGATTGGTGAGCTTTCTATCACAGGCGAGTGTCTCAGGCAACTTGAGATATTCCAACCTTGGGCCAACGGATTCGAAGCAGCTCTTGTCGATAGAAAAGAAGGAATTGAAAAGGAGTTCAAGGAATACACCAAAGCCTGGGCCCAAATACATGACACTTTCAAAGAGCAGAATATCACTGCCATTCGGCAGTTGGGAGATCCCTCAGATGGTAGATTTCAATACCCGGTGGGGAAGCGTCAAAACAAGGCAAACATCGAGACTCTCCGAATGTCTGAGGCCAACCTGGATGCGTTCTGGAACGCGGTGGACGATATGCTGTACCAGAAAGCCGGAAGTCTGAAGGATACAGCTTACCAACAAGTCCTCTCACAGCCACGCTACCTACAGCGCACACCAGAGTGGGTTGAGCCAGCTACTAGGAAAGGAGAGAAGTCAAATCAAGACGACAAACAGAACAACGGATCGTACGACTATGTGACTCCCTCTTCGCGACTATTTCAGCAGACCGAGTCTACTTCATCCGCTCGGGCTGAGGTTTTGGCATCGGGAGCTGGCAAAACCAAAGTCAAGCGTCGTGGAATTCCGGAGACCGAATCGGCAAGTGAGAAAGATACAGCACTGCCGCCTCCGGGAAGTTTACTAGACGTTCAACCTACATTCAAAGTCGACGCTCGGGCGCTCAAAGTCTTTCGCACTGTCTTCTTCGACCCGGCTGCTAACACTACCGCTGGCGAGGTGGCCTGGCGCGACTTTCTGCACGCCATGGACTCTACAGGGTTCACCGCCCAGAAACTGTACGGGTCTGTCTGGCACTTTCAGCCCACAAGGCTTGATGTTGAGAGAAGCATCCAGTTTCATGAACCGCATCCTCGAGGCAAGATTCCATTCCTGGTGGCCCGGCGTCACGGTAGAAGGCTGAGTCGAGCATATGGCTGGTACGGTACCATGTTTGTCTTGAAAGACAGCAATTAAGACGTCACGAGCGCCTAAACAACGCACCGAAAATGCAGTTTCACAAGATGCTTAGCTCCACTCCCGCTGAATAAACAAACATTATAGAGGCAACCAGAAGCGGAAGGCCAGGTTACAAGAACCAAGATATAGAACCCCATGTTAACCAGAGGACAAGGATCTATTAGGAACCCAGATCTGTAGAACACTACTGTGGATACAATGACCTAACCGCTAGCTTCTGTTACATAAGACATGCACTGACGGAGATTAATTATATTTGTGTCAGAATAAGAGAGTGTTTATTGTTGTTAGGCAGGGTCTCCTCTAACTCCTAGGCGTGTACTAGTAGCTTCTGTATGGTAGACCCATCGGGGTGGTACGCCGTGCTTGTATCTTATGGAAAACTATACGCGTATAACTAGTTTCATGTCCGCGTCGCAAGCGAAGGCTTTCAGCTCGAGCGCATTATCGTGAATAAGCGGTGAATCAAAACCGAGACATACACTTGTATTATGAACTCGGTGATAGGTATAAGACACTCACTAATACCAATGTGTAGATGATTTTTAGTAGGCGAGCAGACAGTCCTGAAAACCGCAAAGTAGGAGAAGGTAGCTAGAAGCCAGGAGATAGGGGGTAGGCCGCTTAGGATGCGGGAAATTAGCTAGGCGAGAATGCCTATTGACACTGGCCAGGTTATAGAGAAAGTTTGAAGGTCAATGGAGGCATTTTCCAAGTAAATAGGATAACCATTCGGCCCATCACATCCTTAGTAAGGTGTTTCTTCTTTTGAACAGTTTTATAATTATTACGAATAAGAAGTGGTCCGGGTCAAGCCAAGACGCCATGTCGGCTCTCTACGACTAAGCTCCGACAGTGTGACGCTGACAATGCAGAACTATGATAAATCAAGAGACCAAAAGGTGGTCTCAAGCATCCCCCCAGAGCCAGAAGGCGAAGGACTACCGAGTTAAAGAAGGATTTAGCAAATCAAGCATAACATGATTCACAGTAAAATGTATTGAAACAGTGTACATAAACTATACATCTAAATAGTAATGACGATTAGCTCTTGAAATAACTAGAACATGTGGAGATGGCTGCAACAAGCAGTAGCATAACTACATGCCTGCAACACGCCTACCTGCACTGCCTTGATACCTGGGACGCCTGAAGTTAGGGCCGAATTCGCCGACGATCCACTTACTCCTTTACCTATAATACAAACATTGCTGCTAATTTAAGAACTATATCAATCGAGTAAGGTAAACCTAAAATCTAGTCATCATAAAATAAAATCTTCTCGAGCCATGAATTGATACCATACAACAATAAAATCTTCTCGAGCCATGAATTGATACCATACAACAACAAGAGCCCTAGAATGGCCTTGTCGGGGCTGTCTCAACGAACTTACGGCGAGTCCCCTACCGGGAATTCGGCGTTAATAGTACTCGATTCTATTGCCCCATTAGCATTCGTCATTAATACCACTCGCTTTGATACTACGCACCCATGCTCATCTTCCGATGCAATTCTATATCTCTGCTGGCATCCAGAGGCGAGTTTGCTTGGATTTTCGGTTTTCTGGGGCCTTAAGTGGTTTAGATGGGACCCATATTCGGAGTGGACGAATGCAGCCTGGAGCGATCAACTCTAAGAGAAGTCAATGCCGCAGAGCCGACCGGATCATAGAAGCCGCAGCCGCTTGGATAGTTGAGAGGCATCCGTGTCATCTTCTTCGTCTTCACATGAGCGCTTACAACCGATCTGCCCAGCAGCGAAGTTCTGTTTTCTGTCATATTCAAAATCCATCTCTGATGTCGGTTCCCGTTGCTGCGAGTCTAGAGACGTTACTGACACCCGCGATGAAAGAGAGAGGCTGCTGATGCTCCTAGAGTGTTGCAGTCTCGGTACACCTTGTACTGGGGACGTATGCTGAGCATAGTCCTGCTCTTGCTGGGCGCTCTCACAAAGAGCCCGAGACCGGTAATATGCTGGGTTTCGGCGTCTGGTTCGTCCGCGCGGCCTATGATCAGTTTCGCCCAAGCTTTCAGACGATGCCTCCCACCCAGAGCTGTCATCACCATCATCATCATCATCATCGTCATCCAACAACATCTCATCAACCCCCCGGTTCAAGGAAGCTCCGTGTTGAACCCGGCTGATGTTCTTAACAGGGGCTTCGGCTGAGAATATCCGACTGTGCTGCGCAATGGCATCGCTATGAAGCTCGACTGTATACTGCTCTCCCTTTTCGACACTGAAGAGACAGACGGTGTATTCCTGAGGGCTCGTGAAGAACTTATAATTCTCCCCGCTTAGTACAATAAAGGCGAACCGGGCGAAAAGGTGCTCGCAGCGGATGTTAGTAGCCCGTGGCAGCATGCACTGGTTCGGACGGAATTCATACAAAATGGCTTCGAGGGAAAGTGACGGATGTAGCTGAAACCGTCTGAAGAGCCGTCTCGAGAAGCTTGATTGTAAGTAGCACCGGCCAAAAAAGCGGCGAATATCACTGCGAAAGCTCTTAAGGTCGCACTCGCCCCCGACCCGATAGTACCTCTCCATCTGGTTGCTCTCGAGCCACGGCTTGTTAGAAAAGGGGAGCACAAACGCTAGTTTGGTCTTTTCGAAGTAGCTCAGCCAGTGGCTATAGGCAGGGCTGTTACGACTGGTAACAGGGGGGCTGGGCGCGGGACCGGACATAGACAACATTGTCCATCTGGGAGGCAGTGCACCGTGAGGGAAGCGCCAGTGATCGAAGCTAGCCACGACAGGATACCGGTAGTCGGGCCTGTCAACCACGAAGTAGTAGTTGAAGCCGGGGCGGAGCACGCCGTCGATCGGCTTCTCGATCCTGGCCCACACGTGGCCCTGCTGCTGCCCGCCCGTTACCTCTTTCTTTTCGGCAAAATACACGCCGTAGCCCCAGCGGTTGCATGCGACAATGCCACAGGCCGCTAAAGCAGTCTCGTAATCGAGGCCGGGGCCGCCCTCCGCAGTGGAGTCAACTGCGGGTAAGGCCAAGAGTGGAGGGGTGTGATCTGGGTAGGCAGGGTGGAAGAAGGTGACGAGCTCATTCTTAAGTCTGCCGAGCGGCGAGGAAGGATCCTTGCGTGACGGAGACACGCCGCACACGCCGTACGCAGTATCAATTGTGTTATACGATTGCATCCGGGTGATGGTGGAGAAGGTTGCAGTTTTTGGCGTGAACTGATCAGGAAGAGGTGTTATGAGTAACTTGTGTGGGTAAAAACAATACACACAACCTACAAAGTACAGAGCGGGGCTGCCCTAGCGAGAGACCCTAATTCGGTATGTTGCCTGGTCAATGTTACTATATATGGCTTAGTCAAGGCCATAAGCCCCACCCTCCTGTTAAGCTTCAGCCCTATGGCCCGACCCTAGCACCCTTCCCGGGGGAAGGTACTGGACAATCCTAGAGGTAAATACTATGCAAAGCTATAGAAAAGACAGAAATGAAAGAATAACGGCAATTATCCTAAAAGAATTGATTCTTCGAATCTTACTTATCTCGTGTAGTCATTACGTATTCCCTCCTTAATTCTGCAGCGCGTGTGAATACCAACATGGCGGATCAATAGCATATAAGGTTACCCCGCACGGGAGTTCCCGCCACTCCCCTTGCTAGGTATTACGTCCTTACTTAGTAATACAGTTAGAGAAAACCCCTAGTTGCGCTTGCATACGTACACAAAAATCAGGTAAAATAAGTCATAGCGTGGGCTTAGCTTTTTGTAGCATGCGCCGATCAAAAGGTTAATATATGTGGCAAATTGTAGAATTAACGCAAGCAGTTATCATTTTACTTAATGAGGATCTGTGCGAGGAGTGTATGACGTCGGGCTACGGATTCACAACCCGGAACGTTTAACAGCTGACACACAAAGGAGAGCAATTGCCCAATAGATCCAAGGGTTACCTTCCCCCGTTCTAGGATCGGGTCTGTAAGGTGGTGTTCCACTGGGCGGCCTGCACGTTGAGCTATGACGACTGACGAAGGTGCTCAGACCTAGGCTCTCGCACATGAAGCGACGGATCTACTCGCGCCCATACCTAACCCCGACGGCCAGGACGACGCGCAAGTAAATGTCGCTGCCGAACTGGCTCTGGAGATTGATGCAGCGCCTGCCGGCTATGTTGAAGTAACCTTACCTATCGAGATGTCAAGATAGAAGTCAGGGTTAAGCTGACGAGTAATGGCCTAGATGTTTCGCATAGACTATAAAAGTCACTAGCCAGCGATGCGCTCGGCCTCAGCTCGGCCAAGCCCGCAGAGCGTCTGCATAGCCTGCGCCTCCTCTTTAACGACGTCCCACTACCACTAGTTAACAAGCTCGCCAAGAGGCTGGCGAGCTTTCCCGGCTACCTAGCCACACCACCTTACTCAAGAGCCCATCAGAATACTATTGACCGTCCGTTAAATCCAACAGAAGTCGAGATCGCTACGAATTAGTTCCCTCCGTGCGAACTTCTCTTGCCGGACCTCACAGCGACTGTGACTTAAGCTGCTAAGGCGCTGAGGAGCCTGACATAAGCGAGGCTTCATCGATTGGTGGGCTAAATAGCGGAACCGCATCCTTTGGTTGGAGGCAAGTCGCTAGGTGAGACTAGGGCGGTGCATGCGCCAAGTCCAGTCGAGAGTGCCTAGATAAGGGAAAGCCCAACAAGGCACGACACAGCCTCCGAAACAAACGGAATTGGCTCCTTTCTCTCTTCAAAGCCTGTCAATTTTTGGTTTGAACTTTCTGATAGAATGCCTCGAGTGTATTGGTTTGAAGACTATTGAAGCACAGCCTGATGCGACGCGATTCACTCTCATCTTCTTGGCCTCTATACAGCATATGAGTACATTGGAGTAGGTTGCATGAGGAGTTACTGCCTGACTCGGCTGAGTCTTAGATCTAACCTCGCCTTGCTGCGCCAATTCTACGAACTGCTAAGCCTCTTAAGGGAGGGGCACCCGAGTATCCTCTGATTCCTCCGTGAACCATTTATCCGCAAGTAGCTCTCCCGCTGTCGGCCTGTCGCGAGGGTCTAGTTTCATTACTTTCAAAATGAACTCCTTATCTGCCTGAGGAATTTCCCGCGGAGTTACCCTGGTAAATGGCTTTTCCGGAAGCTCTTGGTTGATGAAGTTGATGATCTTAATGGTATCTGGATCATTGAAGTCTTCGTACGATTGTGGGAATGGGCCGAAGAACCTGTGCATCCGCTTCAAAACAGTGAGCTCGTAAGCATTGTCTTCGATGTTCACTCCATCGATCTTAGGGTTGAACAGATGGTAGTTACCACCGAACAAGAGGCTGAGGATCTAGAGTAAAAGAATCAGCGGGAGCCGGGGATGTGAGGATGAGAGCGACGTAGAACAGGGGCCTATCCTACAGCGTTACCAAATGACCATATGTCTGTCGCGGTGCCCCAGGGCAGTTGGAACGTGGATTCTGGACTACGTGCAAAGCCAGCGCCAATGATGTGTCCTTCTTTTGCGAATTTAGACTGCTGGGAAATCACGCCTCCGCAGTCACCAAGTTGGATGTTGGAGAAGCGCTGGCCGCCACCCTGGCCGTGATTGACGAAAATATTATCCAACTTGATATCTAGAACCGGATCAGCTCAGACATCAAGGCCTGGAGGGAACAAGAAAGAAGGAATCGTAAAGGGAAAACCAACCTGTATGAGCCATTTCATCCTTGTGCAGAACACGAAGAGCTTCAAGAACACACTTAGCCACCTGTTTGATCTCAGGCCGCGATAGCCTTTTCTTATTCGACTCAGTCAGCATATCGCTCTCCAAGTGCCTGAGGACGATAGAGGGTGGATCAGCCGGCTCTTGGATCTCGTCAACCAAGGGCCGAAGGAAAGGAGTTTGGGACTGGTAGCGCTTGAGAACATCGGCTTCGTTCCGTAAACGCCAGTGACCCCGGATGCTCTTGACAATGCACTTCTCATCGCTCTGGTTCCTACATCGAACCCTGTTTAGCAAGCTTGCTTCCTGGCGCGGGGAACAGCGACGAAGACTTGCCTGGCAAGGTACACGGCACCTTCGTCGGCGGCCTTGTGCAGCTCTTTTATGACGGTATAAGAGGAATGACGGCCCGCCAAGACGGCACCTACACTGAGCAACCGGGACATCGGTAGATTATTGTCGGTGGCTTCGTATTCTTGGCTTGCCATCAATTGAGGAAAAGCTGCAGTTGTTGTAGGTATTTTGAACCAATCAGAGAGTATAAATTCTCGCGCGCTTCTTGCACGACCCTTGCTCAATTGCTTTGTCATCTATTTCAGCACGACTAAAAATAGAACAGCAGAGTAAATTAACCCATGGAGTTGTACATAGTTAGGTATTTACTACGTTGTCATAACAGTTAAGATCTCTACAGATTCGCCCCCTCTGCGAACCCCCCCTGACTAGGCTTTTAAAGCCCAGCCCGATGCCAAGAGCCCAACAACCCTAGTGGAGCTTATTGAGCCCATGGGCCGCCTAGACACCCCTAGTTACGTGGGCTTTGGGTTCTTGGCAGCTTATTAGGCTTTTATACTAATCGATGTCCTAATCATATATTGTTTCTTTATAACTGTTATGTTATGCTATTTTAAAACTTTTGAATTTTTGGAAATTTTGGACAACTTGGGCGCCCAAGGGTTGGGTTTTGGCAAACCCTACCCCTGACAAACCCAACATCGGCTGTGACCTGGACTGCTAGGGGGCTGAGGAATCTAGCATAAACGAAGCCTCATCGATTGGTGGACCGATAGTGGGACTGCATATATTTGATTGAATGCAAGTCTTCAGGCAAGATTAAGGCAGTGCATAGTGCATATTGCTCCGCCAAGACCTGTCTAGAGCACCAAAGAAAAAGCCCAATAAGGCATAAGACTACCGAAATCCTTCTACTTGGAATCTCAAAAGCGCGCTAGTTCCATGCCCAAAATGAATCCCTAAGTTTCTTCTATTTCCTATACTCAGCATCATCTTTGCGTTTCATTCTTGAAAACGCTCCTAAGGTTACAGAATATGGACCCACTAACAGCACTCAGTCTGGCTGGAACTATTGTCCAATTCATTCAGTTTGCCTCAGCACTGTTCAACGGCGCCCGACAGATTCACGCCTCTGCAACTGGAACATCAGCAGAGAGCGAAAGTCTCAAGGATATTTACGAAAAGCTCTCACAGTTCACCTCTAGTCTTCAGGCCAAAGATGATCAAAATCAAACGGCCGCAGCTGGTTCTGGTTCTAAGCTATCAGACTATGGCCATAAGCTCAGGAGTCTCGCGGCTATGTGCGAAGTCGACTGCAAACAACTTCTTGGAATTGTGTCAAGGCTGAATGTCGGGACTAGGTCAGGACCTGGATGGTGGAAGAGCTTCCAGGTAGCCTTGGCTGAGGCGTCGAAGTCGAGAGAAGTGAATGAACTGAAGCAACGCATAAACAATAATCAGAGGATTATGATCATGCTGTTCTGTGCTACTTCCAAGTACGTGTTAATGACTTCCGCTCTACCGATATCCGTGAACCATTTCCATTGACCTAGAGTAATGAACAGCGAGGGCATCGCAATGCTCCAAGATCGAATGTCGAAGCTTACTCTTATGATAGAAATGACACAATCACAAAGCAAACAGAAACTCTATGACATCTCAGACAGCCTAAACTCGATCGCAAGCAAAATCATGAAGATTCAATCAGATCACGCCGAGGACAAACCGCCTCCGGAAGACATCGATCTGCTGCCTGCACAGGTAGTGGATCTATGTACTCGTAGCCGAAAATTTAGCAGACAGTATTGGATTCTTTCTAGTCTTAACTATGAACAACGGCCAGCAAGATATGAGAGCATCCCTGAGGCTCACAAGAAAACCTTTGGCTGGGTATTCTCGGACCCTGAAGCCCACGAGCACTCCGATAGAGATACCCAACAAGATCGACTTGTACGATGGCTAGAGAAAGGAAATGGAATATTCTGGGTGTCTGGCAAGCCTGGCTCGGGAAAATCAACTTTCATCAAATTCATCGCAAGTCATGCAAAGACCAAGCATGCTCTAAAGACTTGGGCCGGTACTAAGAGAACTGTTATAGCCTGCCACTATTTCTGGGCTGCTGGAAGCTCAATTCAGAAGTCACACGAAGGCCTACTACGGTCACTTCTATATGACATATTAGATCAGTCCCCAGGCCTTATCGAAACTGTGTCACCTGAGAGATGGATGCTTTCAAACAAGGATCAGTCATTACCTAAGCCTTGGGCTCTCTCGGAGCTACGAGATGCAATCAGTAGGCTCCAGCGGCAGACTGAACTTCCCGTTCGCTTTTGTTTCTTCATTGATGGGCTGGACGAGTATAGGGGAAATCACGCGGAGCTTTGTGAAATCATCAACGAGCTCTCTCAGTCCCCAAGCATTAAGATTTGTCTATCTAGCCGACCCTGGAACGTTTTTGAAGAAAGTTTCGGAAGTGAACCTTCGACAAAGATTTATGTCCATGACCTGACTTGGCAAGATATCCAGGGTTACGCTAAGAGCCGGTTATGTGAACATGCTAGATGGGCTATCATCGACTCAGAGATGGGAGGAACCGGTGCTTTACTTGAGGAGATTACAGAGAGAGCAAAAGGGGTCTTTCTTTGGGTGTTTTTGGTTACCAAATTACTTCGAGAGGGAATGACCAATAGCGACACAATAACGGATCTCCGGAAGAGACTGGACGAAATTCCCACGGATCTCGAAGAGTTTTTCAAGCATATTCTAGGAACGGTTGATCCGTTCTACCACCGAAAGATGGCTGGAACCCTATATCTTGCCCTGACAGCCAGTGAGCCGATGCCAGTGGAAATTTACAGCTTTCACGAATTGGAATACGACGACCAGCACTATTCTATCAGAGGTCCTCCGGAGCCATGGGGACACCGTGAAATGGAATTACTTCAAGAACCACTCGCACGTCGCCTTAATTCCAGATGCAAAGGGCTCCTAGAAATTAATCACGGAAGGGTCGAGTTCCTCCATCGCACGGTTAATGATTTCCTTCGAACGGGAGATATGAATGACTTCATCTCCAGTCACGCAAGACCAGGATTCGACCCAAACCTGTCAATCTTTAGGGCGTATGTTTGTTGGATCAAGCATTTGCACATCCTTCGCTTCGATCTCGTCGGCGAGGCACTGGGCTATGCACGAGATTTATGCAACCACGAGGATCCTAATCAAATCTTCCTTTATGATCAGATTGATCACCTCGAGTGGTATTTCCAGACGATGTTGATCATGAAACAAGAAAACTATCGCGAGACGTTGCCCCTTTCTGCGGAATTACCGCCGGATCTTTTATTTAGGTCGTATGTTCTACGCGCCCACCTCGTAGAATATGTGTCAAAGAAACTTCATGAAAACTACCATTATTTCCCGAACCACCCTAAACTACTGCGTTGCCTTCTAGTTAACGGATGTGACCCGAGCAAATCATACCACTTTCTGGGGAGATTCTTTCCTGCTAGTCTCCTAAACTCCGTTCTAAACCCAATCACGCACAGTAAGCGGACAAACAACACAAGCAGAGACACCAGGCAGCATTGGGGAAGTCTAGGTCGATGGGGAAACCAATTTCAAAGCCCGCAAGGAAATCCCCGGGCCCCGAAGCTCTCGTACGCGGTACCCGCCTGGACTAATATTGTCTCACAGGCTAGCCAAGAGGAGACCTGGCCCTTTAGCCTCGGTTTTTAATTAATAATTTAATATAGCCTGTAAAACAATATTAGTCCAGGCGAGCACATGGCAACGGTATGCATAGGCCGTACGTGTACAATCGATAGCCGTTAGTAGAGGGGAGACCTAACAAAGCACTCGCTAACTCAACTCTCGCATGGTACCGCTCATGGTAGTGGGGAAAGTTATAAGGAGAACCTTCGTGCCACTCCAGGGCACAAACCCCTTCAGAAGAGGACTAATTCAATCGTTTCACGGTGGCAACTTGGTTTACTACTCCAACACTCAAGAGAAGCATGAATTCAGACAGCTTGATAAATACTTAAGTTAACTGATCATACAACTTAAAAAAAAGAATTTATCATGCCATCAAAAGAAACCAAGAGCCTTCGTAACATGTCCTATGCTGCAAAGAGATCCTTATGAGCAGCCTTCAGCATATCCGCACCCTTCTCCGCAATCATGTACACCGAGTTCTGAATGCGGCAATCCGGAATAACCGGCATAACCGAAGCATCAATAACGCGCAAGTTCTTGACACCATGGACCTTGAGCTCAGGATCAACCACGCCCTGGCCAATGTTCTTCGACAGCCTCGCCGTGCCACAAGGGTGGAACGCAGTCTGGCATCTGTCGAGCACAGCATGGCGCATCGCGGCGTCGTCGTCGAGAGGCATGTCCCAGGGGTATTCTGCCACGACGACATCCTTGAAGCCTTCGCCCTTGGTCAGCACGTCGTAGCTAAAGCGGATGCCCTCGCGCATGCCGATGATGTCGAGCTCGTCGGCGAAGAAGTTGAGGTTGATGTTCGGCTGGACTAGGGCATCGGCGCTGTTGAGCGTGACCTCGCCCGGCGGTGAGACGGGGCGGACCAAGTCCACGACGACGCTGATGTAGCTCCCCTGCTTCGGCGTCGGATAGTGCCATTGAAACGCACTGCCGAACATGGCCACGAAGTCTAGCTCGAAGTGCGGCTGACCGTAGGGACAGAACGGGTCCTTGCCGCCGTTGGCCGCCTTGCGCGAGCGGTAGAGAGCGTCTTTCTCGAAGTAGTCATCGATGCGCGGGAAGCCGACCATCTCCAACAGGCCGGAGCCGACGGGACCCCTGCCGGTCTCCTTGTAAGTCGTGACGGCGGCAGTGTTCTGGGGTCCCTGTCGAAGCAAGTAGTCGTCCATACCGTAGCCGTCCTTGACACGGAGGACGAACGGGACACCGGGGTGGTCGATGAGGTTCTGGCCGACATGGGGAGAGTCAACGATAGCGTGGATTCCGTGTTGGGAAAGGTGGTGCTTGGGTCCAATGCCAGAGAGCATGAGGAGCTTCGGGGACTCGAAGACACCCTGAGACAGAATGACCTCCCGCGTGGCATAGAGGCTAAGCTCGTTGCCCGCCTTGTCGATGACTGTGACACCCTTGGCAGTCTTATCCGTCTCATCAATGATCAGCTTCTTCGAATGAACTTCAGCTAGGATTGTGATATTGGGTTTGTTCTTGACGAAGAGGAACGATCCGGATCTCTTCCCGTGATAGATGGAATCCACGCAGTGAGTGAGCCCAATCATCTCGCCGTCGTAGATGTTCTCAGTAAGCTTGTGGCCCCGAGAGAGCCAGGCCTGCGTGAGGCGCTCGCGGAAAGGGGCAAGCTCATCTAGCAGCTCGGAGTGCGAGATTGGTAGTGGGCCTCCGACGCCTAGCTTCTGGAGGTCCTTGGAATACAGCCCAGCATCGTCGTGATACGTAGCAGATTTGCGAAGGTAAGGGACTAGAGGATCCCAAGTCCACTCGTCGCCACCGAACTCTCCCCACATGTCGAAAGTCGGCTTACAGCCAGGGATCCAAGTGAAATAGTTCAACGCCGAGCTGCCTCCCAAGACCTTGCCGCGGGTGTTGGGCTTTTCGATGCGCTCGTAGTCATCTCTCTTGACCATGGTGGTTTTGTATGCCCAGTCGTATTGGCTACCTCTCAGGGACATGGCCGAGGACGGCGTGGTGATTTGGTCAATCATCTCAGGGTTGGCGACTCCAGCTTCGACTATGAGTACACTAACATTCGGATTCTCTGCAAGTCTGCCTGCAACGACATTGCCGGCGGTGCCTCCGCCGACAATGACGAAGTCGTAACGCGAACCAAGTGTCGTCATGGTGGATGATGGTGAAGGTATAACGAATCAATGTCTGGTATATCTAGATATGATAGATGTAGATGTGACTGAGATCTCAAAGAGCTGATGTTGTGATTTGTGTAACTCGCTGTCTCTGAAGATGCCTGACTGAGAGTGTTCAATATGCCCAAGACGGAGAAGAAACCATTTGATTTATACACTTATTCGACTCTTGCTTCATTCTCCATTGACACCTCTTTTCGCCATGAGCAGGTTTCTCGAGCCCATTAGCCAGCCCTTCCCCTCCGAGATAGCGAACGGCGTTAGGCTTCATCATGCAAGTTGTCACACCTGCCGATCCATCTCCATCACTTGCTTGGAGTCTTGCAGTTGGGCCTCGTCGTGGATGGACCGCTTTCGACGATGTCAAAACGCCGTCTGCACGAGAGTCTAGTGGATACCACGCCGAACCGGCCGAGCCGGCGTTCGTGCTTGTTCGCGACATCCTGCACCTCCACCAATTCGGCATTCGGAAACGAGGGTGAACTGGGAGATTCTCGGAATCTGAGTGGCTGAATGGTATTACCCGAAATGGAAGACCATGTCGCTTACCCACACTGACCCCCTGGCGTTGCATCTGCTTGCATGTGGTGAAATAAGCTAGAGTGTGTCTAGATATAGTATTTCTCTACATCATTTTTCAGCTGTATTCATATGCTAGATCAATTGATTGAGTTAGATCATTAGGGCTGTCATTGATATAGACGAAATATTATAGGCAGGCGAGACGATATGCTGTTGAAGATATTCCGATAGATCTCCGAGATTCTACATTTTCTCTCGTCTCGAGCTCAATTCCCATGTATTCTTGAGCACATATTCATGAATGCGGTTGTGGATGGTCTTAATTGGAGTTAATTGACAGGGAGGCATGTCTCCAGTATTGTAGATGCATGACGTATCTGTTATGCTGCATCAAAGTCTAACAGAATGCGGAAGACCATCGAGCCAATAAGCGACAATCCAAACTAGCATAAACACACCCTTTAAGCGCGCTCGCTCGCCTCCATTATCAGATCGCTAGCTCTATAGCTGTACTTCGAACAAATAGGCGTCATCCGCTAATTTTGTGGCTGCCCGAGATAACAGCTCTAGCATAATTTTGAAGTTGGGGTTCTACAACCGAGAGCCAACCAGGCGCACATATGGCTAGCCTAGAGTAGCATTCCGAAGCTGACTGCGCATCCCGCACCCTTACGTTTCTGCCGTATTACTCGCCGTCGCCTTCGTCCGGCGCCGGGCAGCTACGGGAATACACCACCAAAGCCAAGCAGCATGCTTCTTAAGACGTTCAGGACAGCAGCAGCATTGAGACGACCCCGTCCACCCTTCCCAAGCCAGCGGGTAGCCAAGACGTGGAATTGGCCCGTGTACAGACACAATTATCTCCCCCATCCCATCATTCGCTACCAGGCCGCAGCCACTATCACCACTATGAACCAGTCGCAGCCCGTAGATGCGGGCCTGACGAGCTCGGCAACCTTCCTGGTCCTATCGGTCATCCCGACCGACAGCAGCTCCATCCGGGCCATTCGCGGGGTGCTGTCTAGCGTCCCCGATATCGCCAAGAACATCTCGATCCGCGACGTCAACGCCAATCTCACATGCGTTGTGGGGATAGGCAGCGCGATCTGGGATTCCCTGACGCGGCTCCCGCCCCCGGCTGAGCTCCACCCCTTTCCAGAAGTCCGCGGGGGCAAGCAGACGGCCGTGTCGACCCCAGGAGATCTGCTATTTCACATCCGCGCTGACAGACGTGACATGTGCTTCGAACTCGAGAGGCAATTGATGGATAGATTGGGGGACACCGTCAAGGTCGAAGACCAGACTGTGGGATTCCGCTACTTTGACGCTCGAGATCTCCTGGGCTTCGTGGACGGTACGGCGAACCCGGTCGGCCCAGCAGCCATCTCAGATGCCGTGATGATATCCGAGTCAGACTACGGTATCGATGCGACGGCCATCGGCGGCAGTTATGTTGTCATCCAGAAGTATCTGCATGACTTGAAAGCCTGGAAAGCGCTCTCAACCGAGCAGCAGGAGGCTGTAATCGGGCGGACTAAGTCCGATAATATCGAGCTCGACGACGCCGACGACGGGCAGCAGCAGGCACACAAAACGCTAGCTACCATCGAAGACGCCTCCGGCAAGGAGTATGCTGTCCTTCGCGACAACATGCCGTTCGGGTCCCCGAGCAGCGGGGAGTTTGGGACCTACTTCATCGCCTACTCGCGGCATCTCTGGGTTGTAGAGAAGATGATGGAGCGCATGTTTCTTGGGAACCCGCCGGGGTTACACGATCGCATCTTGGATTTCTCGAAGCCTATCACGGGGACTACTTTCTTCGTGCCATCGCTTGGCACTCTAGAGGCCCTCGGGGATGATTAATGATAGTTCTCATTACTATATCTTCCATCTGACATTCTGCCCTCAGGATACAACTATGTATTCAGCATTTCAGTGACCTTCTATGCATGCTAGTAGACTATCAGGGGTCCAGTCGTAATCAAGCGCCGTCCTTGGCTCCATCGCAGCTTGGCAGAGTATCTGCAACATACATCTTTCTACTCCCTGACGAGCCCCAGCGCTCGTCGAACTAAGAACATTCGTCAGGTCTAGCGCGTAACGTAGTTTGCTCGGGGGTGTTTGCGCTGCAATGTCGCCATGAAACAGGCATTGGTAGAGAGATTGGATAGACCCTTGCCATTGGGCATGGTTACGGGCGAGGCACTGATCGAGGGATGCAATCGAATAACTCTGATGAAAATCCACAGGGACTGGTTGTCCAGCGTCAGCGGTATCCGAACCCTGTAGCATGACGCATATGTAGAAGAGACAGGCCAATCGTATTCGCTCTCGCTCGATGATTTCACCCTCATCTTGAAGACCTCCATCTTGCAGACGCAAATCTGATTTGACTACGAGTAAGGCATCTCGGATGAACGCGTAGTGAGCCAGTCCGTGATTGTATATTTCAGGTGAATGGCTCATAAAGGTACGCATGTCCTGCATAAAAGAGAGTAGCCAGAGGCACCGAGTCTTATACAGATTCCCCAAGTGCCCGAGAACGGGATGCGCAGCCATGGGTTGCTGCTGCGAGATTTCCCTTAGTTGATTCGAGCTGTCAAACCACGAGGGCCTTGTCATCAACGTTACGCTACTCGCAGCGATATTAGCGGCACGCATGCCACGCTAGGGGAGAGATAATGAGACTCACAGAAACGTAGTTATTTCAAGCCGCCAGTTACCCTGTAGTGTCGCGATGCCACCTCGCGCATCAATGATCTGTAAGAGTCCGTTGTGATGAATGCGCCATTCCTCTTCCGATCCCCAATATCTCTAAGCACGTCAAGGACAAGATTAGTATCCTGCTGATCTTACGACTTAGGGTTTGAATGGTTTGCGCAAGCTTACCTCGAATGACAAGAGCCTCAGAATGGCTGCAATCGTATCATCACTTAAAGCAAGCTCCGGGTCTCTAGCCCAGGACTGTACGATTCCAACAGCTTTAACTTTAAACTGTACGGCATCATTGGAAACCGGGAAGCCTTGCATGCGAGCCAGGTGTGCTGCAGAGTGGGCCATGATTGCGTTGAAAGACGCAGCGTTCGATAGGTCTAGTGGAAACCAAACATCGCGCATGGGGTTGAATGTCCCTCTGTGCATGCTAAACATCATTCCAGCAAAGGTGCTGAGCCCTAGGAATTGTTAGAGATCGCTATTTTAATATTTCACTATACGCTATCACGATAGTGGTGCTTTGGTAACGTACAGTGGTGCAGCAACCTATGATGCTTCGAAGTGAGCCGGACGGGGAAGCGGTCAAATGGATCGAGACGACTGGAGCCCAGCGCAAGGTTCATTCCCGATAAGGCCTGCGCTGGAATCCCCTCGAGTAGGCCTGGGGGAACCTCGCCTGGTGGAACGGGAGAGCCTCCTAGGCTATCGTCGGGCGAAATGGCCATATCTTCATCAGAAGCTTCTTGGAGATGAGGCCGTGGCTCCGGCACCGGTGGCGCCCGTGAAGGCCCGCCTTCATTCGAAGGACCCCCGGGGCCAGGCATAATCGTTCTTAAGGGTCTCTGTTCCTGTTCTTCCCGTTCCCGTCTCTGCATTTCGGTCCTCTGCCGTCGTTGCCGCCAATGGGCTCGTATGGCATGACTGCGGCCATCGCGAGGATTATCCCCAGTGACGAAGACGTATGACGGTGGGGTGTCACCCGCTTCTGAGGAAGACATGCTAATTCACTCAGTCAAGTTCTGAATATGCCGTAAAGATAGAAGAGACAAGAGCGAGCAAGCGCAAGTCATGAATATCCTTCCGTGACCCCGTGGATATGCCATCACGGCCACTTGGTGATATTTACATATCTTCGGGAGCCCCGTCGCGATTGAGTTCCCGCGAATGATTATCGCATCGTGCTGAAAAGGCTCTGACTAGACGTAGAAATTACAGTATCGGCATTCTGTGCATGAGGTGTTAGCGACATCCCGAGATGTGGTTATTCAAAGCCGCGATGATTTCATGGCGTTCTCTTTACCGACATACTCTTGTGCTAGACCGCATCACTGCAGGTAGGTAAGCAAGTGCAGTAAGTCTACTTCGGAGACTGTCGGGGAAGATGCCGAAAGAAGACCATGGCCAATTATATTTGCGGCTATTATTGGAATATACGGTTCTGCCTTTTCTGACCGCCCTTCAACAATTACCGAGGCTCCGTTTCGTCATCTTGAACTAATTAGGAGAGCTCTAAACAAAACCACTTTGAGTAGTTCATGTCACGGCTCTATCTAGCGATTAGATTGATAATATAAGGGTTTTTGAATACGCCGTGTAGCAGGGCATAAAATCGCGACATAAGACTCAAAACTAGCTTGTTTGAAGGCTGTCGCTTTCGCGCTACCCCTCCTTTTTTGACGGCATCCCTTTTTACGAAACACCTATTTCGCTGCACACCATAATTACACCTTCCTATTTCTATTATAAAATTCTTTGCATTAAATATCTGATCAGTAGACTAAAGCAAAAGGCTATTGAAAGTTCTACTTATCAATGTATTCAGAAATTTTGTTGCTAGTTGCTAGTTCACATATACCCGTCGCAACAAATCCCAGTTGGGGTTTAAGGGAGCGCCGTCGAAAATATTGCAATGGCTCACAGCCGTAGGGGCTCTACCAGATCCGTTGCGAGATTCTATACCTATACATCGGCTCTCAGAGTAAGGAATTGATACCACGCGATCACCTATCGAAAGAGCAGTCGGTTATATAAGTTACATTGTGTGAGACTCGCGGATCGCGGCATGATCAGTGCCAGTTGTCCATAACTCCACAGCAAATCAAAACCACTAGTATTACGAGGCCGAGTCCGTCCTAAACAGAGAGCACCAAACTACGCTCTCCTAGGAGAATATGATTCGCTGTGAGTAGTCCTAGAGGTCTCCCTTGCATTCTCCTACGGCATGTGGTTGCGTAAGCATAAAAGCC
This sequence comes from Xylaria sp. Z21, assembly GCA_037356095.1. Lineage (NCBI taxonomy): Eukaryota > Fungi > Ascomycota > Sordariomycetes > Xylariales > Xylariaceae > Xylaria > Xylaria sp. Z21. Next base: position 17,421 of record JBAWJX010000067.1, on the reverse strand, counting down.
AGGCTGCAAGTATTCCGTCTAGAAGTGACGTGCCGTTTTCGACTTGTATGTTCATAGCGCTGGTCTTGTAGTCCTCCCATCTTGCAAATAGACGTCTCACAAATAACTCCCCCGCTCGGCAGATGCGATAATAATACGCTGCCTATTCTTTTACCTCTAGCTTATCACCGTACATCTGTTCAAATCTACTTCACAACTTTGTCAAAATCTAAATTTCGATTAAAAGCTACACGTCCATACTGTCGTTTCGCTGACAACTAGAAGGTGCACCCGTACGATCCCGCTATGAGTAATCCATGGGATGAGGATTTACTAGTTGGAGATGCCCTTAATTGTGCCTCCAGAATCAAATCTCCCCGGGGATTTCTCTCCGAACTGAAACGAAGTACTCCGCCGGGCGAACGGCAGTTAATAGCAATCAAATCGTTATATCCTATCCTAGGACATTATGAGGCGTTCGCTCAGAGTTTCATCGCCGCTACGAACACTCGAGCAGACATATCCACGATGTGGGCCCTGCTGTTCCTAGTTATGAAGGCAAATGCCCGGGCGACTCACGCAAGATCGTAGAATACTATACTAACTTTACATAGATCGCGCTTGTGCGCGTCGATAGTGAAACCGGTCGTCTGCGACGCATCACGAAATGGCTAGAGGAGACGAGTAACGATATACGAGTCGCAAACAATCACTATAAGAGTATAATGAATTCCGGAACGGTGAGCATGAAGACAGAGTCGAGCAGACGAATCGCCGTTTCTTGGCTCAACATCATCACGGCATTTGAAAGTCAGCAGAGGGGTGAAGGTATGTCTTCAGGACGAACCTGATACTGTCCCGTTAGGTTGAATAGCCCGAGTTAACAATTTAGATCCTGATGCGAGCGCGATTAGTATGTTAACAGATACATACGGAAGAGACTATAAGGCCATTAATGACGCCAGAAAGCACGAGGAAAAAATTACAGGAATCGCAGGAAGGCTAGCGCATACCATCATGCAGGACTCTATGTCTCGGCAAATTCTTTCTCTAGAGTGTGGGCGGGACGGAGCGGTCTTGCCGTGCAACACTCTTCCCGTTGCTGAGAACAGCCAGTTTTTCAAGCAGCAGGATATACTAGAGAAATTAGAATCTCGTTTGACTCCCTCTGATACCCACAGTCGCCTCTCTTCTATCGCACTTCACGGCTTAGGTGGTGTCGGGAAGACCCAAATAGCACTCGCCTATGCGCATCAGAAAACTCGGGATCTCGACGCTATTTTCTGGATTTCCGCCGAAACAATTGACTCGATTCGACGCGACTTTAGCTATGTCGCCGTCGATGCCCTTCAACTCACAAAAGCACAACCTGGGCACGACCAGCAGAATATGGTCCTGGTATTGAATTGGTTACGAAACACATGTAAGAATCAGAAGAGGATAAGAACCATAACACTAGTTCTGACTTTGTCCAGCTGCAAAGTGGTTACTCGTCTTCGACAACGTGGTTGACCCTCACGTATTTGAGAGCTGCTGGCCTGTGTCGGGTCACGGTGCCATCATCGTGACTACCAGAAACCCCTTTGTCAGTGCTTTTCCAGTCGACTTCGGTATAGAAGTTTGCGAGTTTAGCACACGCGACGGTGCCGAGTTTCTACTACGAATGGTCCCACACAGACACCATGACCTTGATGGCGAAACGCTGGCAGCCCAGCGGTTATCCTGGGATTTAGGCGGTCTTCCCCTTGCAATCAATCAGATGGCCGCCCTAATTAATGCAAGAAACTACACCATTGCGGAGTTCGCCGACATATACGCGAAATATGGACATCGCCTCCATGGAGAGAGGAAACCAGGATGGAAGTACTTAGGATACGAACACACGCTTGATTCAGTATGGGAAAGTTCACTCAAAGGTCTATCAAAGCAGACTTGGGCATGTCTTAGGACTTTGGTCTTTTTGAAATGTAGCCAGCTCACTCGACAGATTGTTGAAGCAGAAACCCCCAATAAAACTCTAGGAAGCCTCCGTTCCTATGAGGATGAATCAAAGTATGTATCACACCCTCCCATTCTTCTTGTTGTTAACTCAATACAGTGCGTGCAATGTTTTCGAAGAGTTGATTCGCCATGGTTTGATAAGAAGTAACGAAGAGTTAATTCGTCGTGGTTTGGTGGACAGTTACGAAGAGTTGATCCGTCGTGGTCTCATGGAAGGTGAGCCTTACCTGGCCACCTGCAATATTCATCGCTTGGTTCAGAGACAAATCCGGGCAATGTTTGAAGATGTCCAGGAGGGCCAGAAGGGCTTTGAGGCCGCCACCAATTTGTTGCAGGACAAACTTCCATCTCAGCGTGCAAATAAGTATGATGATAAGGAATGGGTTCTATATAAACAGTACATTCCCCATGTACTCGCACTCGCCAAAAACTACGAAGATTCTCAATCGACGTCAGAATCCCTTATACCATCTATGGAATTCGTTACTCTACTTGTTAACGCGGCTAAGTATAGTGTTTGACTCAAACGCATCGCCAGCGGGCTCTACTAACATTGCAGCAGCGCAATACACGATAACGACTTTTCGGGCGATGTTCCGGTATTGTTGGAGACTGCCACTTCGGCCTTTAAGAAGTGCCCGGAGGAAAGTCCCGACGAGTTAACGTGGGCATTCTTACTCTCTGTGAAGGGCATGTATCATCTAACAACCGCCGAGTTTATCGAGTCAGAGAAAGAGATGATCGAGTGCCTCAAGATCCGTGAAAAATTACTTCCCCCTGATGACTTACTCACTTCTCTCGCTTATAGCTGGCTTGGGATGGCCGTTGGTGGCCAAGGACGCTATGAAGAAGGCCATCCCTTGCTCGAGAAAGCCGGCAAAATTCTCGAGGGACCAGCCGGGGAGATTCCGACCAGAAAACAAGTCTGGCGTTACAACATGGCCCGCAACTATTACTGTATGGGAAAGTATGACGAAGCGAGACAACTACTCAGCGCAGCACTAGAAGAGGCAGAAGGTTGGTATCAAGAAGCTTAGTACGTCATCAATGGTATCTGCTGGCGTATTCTTACTAATAATATGATCTAGTGGACATCTCACATTCGCCTCGCTTTGGACACGGATGGGCCGACTCAGCGATGCAAAAGACCGCGTGGACAGCGCTAAGCGTATTCTTGAAACATCTGGTATGTCTGGCCACCGCGGCTGGCTTTATTCATACTGTGCATATCGCGCCGGGATCGTGGCAATGCTGCAAGGCCGAATCAAAGACGCAATGTAAGAAACCTGAATAACGAATTATTTTCGCAACTGACCCAGTCGATAGCGCGGAGACAGCGGATGCAATCGTCTTCGGTAAAAGAGACGAAGTGCCAATAGGCATTCTTAGCAGATGCACCCATGCCTACTCCAAGGCACTCGGGATGGATGCCTCGAGACAAGAGGATTCGGAAAAACAGCGCCAAGAAGCAAGGCGGCTCCGACGGCAGATGCCTAGCGGGGGTGGCAACTTGGACGACGAGAGTGACGAGGCCTTTGACATGCTTGTTAAGATGGATCATCGTTAGGTACTTAGAGGTACTCAATGGAGTAACAATTCCAACGTTGCAGACGTAACAACGGTGGTATTTCCTTTCAGCTATATAGCAACTATTTAAATTGAACTCCGCTTAGCTAGAACATTTATTTAAAATAAAGCAATTAACATCATTCTGCTAATACTGTTCCAAAATCTTTAATTTTTACAATCTTTCTTTTTTTTACACAAGTTCAAGGTTGGCCAATCGCAGTTAATTTTAAAGCAGTTACCTTTCGTAATATACGACAGCACAGCAACCATGCCCTGCTGTGCCATATAAGATAGTTACTAATAGATGGGCCGACAATTCGTTAAAATCATGATATTGCTCTATTTTTATGTGCACGCAGACTTGGGAAGGGGCTTCCAGTTAAATATATTCTTCGTTTCCCTGCCTCAGCTAATATCTATATACACTTAATTACTTTTCATGGTAGTCAGGCTTCCTTAGCGTTTGGGAGGATGGAAGCATGATGCCACGGAACAGCAAGACAGCTCTAGATGGGGGATTTAACATATTTACCGAAATCGTGAAGACGCGTATGATAGATTATAATACCACTACGGCCGAGTTGCTAGATATTCTATTCAGGTCTAGGCCGACGACTCCCCGTTTGGACCATCAAGTCCACCAAAGTCGCCAACTTCATAACATCCATGAGTCCTGAAGAAACAACGATAGACAATATCCTAGACCAGCTCTTTGACCTTTTCAAAGTCAATACTGACGATGGTAAACCTTGTGCAGATGCTCTCTAGCATTTGGCGTTGCGACGACTGGTTGGTGCACCATGCCATATACATACCAACCGGGAGAGTCAGGATCTTCTACAGCTCCAAAAAAAAATATGCAAGTTCATCATGGCGGGCATGGCCTCATTTTCCCGAGGGCTTATGTGGGACAGACTTGCTTATTTCATTCCTGCTGCTCTTTCTACGTACGGTGGTAGCATAGGACACCCTAGCATCCAGCTCCTAACTATTCGGCTTCGATCTGGTCAATCATTGAACAAATGATGGAAGTTGCAACTTGAGCACCATGCTCAATGTCATGCTCTTCAGTTTTCTTCCCGGCGTGATGTAGAAACATCACACGTGCCTTCTCTCCCCGCCTCCACAATGCCGCAAGAGAGTTGTAGAGGATCAGCTCGCAGTAGAGGAGACCAGCATCCGTTGATGGCTTAACTGGTATGTTCTTGCAAAGTTTTAGATACTATAGGACTGCAGATTAATCGAAAGACGGGTCGCTTACCGGCAATTCCTCTTGTAGTCGCTTCTCCATGTTGTCAATATTGAACATAGGGGTGAGGACTTCAGGGAGTCCCTCAAATCTTCCACCCTTCTCGCCGTTATGCTTGGGCAAAGGTACTCCATCATCCCCTACCCAATCGTAGCCGTCTCGGCGTGCTCTCTTCTCGATTCGCCAGATCTCACTGAAGTTCATCCCCATATGTAGCATCGCATCAATGTAGATTTCCTCCCCATCCTCCGCGTTTTCGTCGTAGACTTTCTTCTCCCTATTCCAGAGCTTGGGGATTATGTCCATGTCAGTGATCACATTTCTAAAGTCGGAGTGGTATTTAATGATGTTAATAGGCATGTGGCCTTCGCGCTCAATGCGGTTCGGTATCTTTAGTTTGACGTCTTGCGTGGGGTTCTTCTCGTTGTCCTTGAATGGCTGGCATACATGTCAGTAATGTCGTAGAAGGATGGATATTCTATGTCTCGACTTACGGCCGCAGCGGTCACCACAACCGTGTATTCCTTTTTGTTACTCATGATGGCGAACCTGAGAGGCGTGAAAATCTTTGTAGCGACGCTCAACAGCCTTCTGTTAGAGGAACACGAGATTTCAAAGCCCCGTGGAGGGATGGCCGAGATCGATGCTTAAAATATGGCGCGCCTATTTCTATGTCTCTAGGACTGTAAATCGGGATCAATTATGAGCGAGCCGTTGCACTAATATTAATACGTGGTGCAGGACCCAAAACTCGGACAACTCCGGCGGGCCATATGTAGCACCCGAGGAGATTGTTGGGAATTTGTGAGAGTTGAAGCTCTGCGGGGTGATCGAGATCAGTGCACGTATGACGCAATGGCTGCGGATGATGTTTGGTGACGCCGGCTTCGAACTCGTCACATCATGAACCGGTGGAAAAAATGACCAAAATCAGGTGAAGCATGTAGACTCAAGAAGCCACCCCCACTTACTCTCACCTAAGCAATTGGATATCATGCATTGCGGAGCCTTAACGCAGCCTCCCTTACCTACCGTCCAAGCTGGCGTTGGTACAATCGGAACAAGTGAGGGAGGTATCGTATATTCCCGTTTGAATTCGTATATGTGAGGCGTGGCTTCGCTTTATCACGATATAAGAATGAGGATAGAACAAGCCGTGAACCAATTTGTCAGGGTACTTCGGCAGGGCTACTCAACGAAGATTCATTCATCTCCCGTGCGATATGATACTAGTGAAGTAAATTGGTACCATTACACAAAACTCTGAGTTTGCAGAAAGTAACTATTTACCTTCGTTGACTGTCACGGGCTTCCAGGTACGAATAGCAATGTATAGGTAGGCCCTGAATGCTTGTTGACGCACAAGGAGCCCTAATTACTGAAATGGCTCGTGCCTTTCAACACGTACCGCACTCTGGAGGCCCGATCACCATCGTACTTAAGCACTTCCAGAGGTTTAGAGAGAGTACAGGGGTAAAACAGGTCTGAATTCTGGGAAGGTGAGGCCCCTCTAGGCCAGCCTAACTGCTAACTGTAAAAAAGAAAACTAGATCTAGGGGCTAGCTAAATATATATAGCACGATCTCACTTATCTCATCAATCTAAACCCCTTGGCTCCGTGCCACCCGCACCGTCTTACTACTATTTCCAACAGCTAGGTATCTATATACAAACAGCCTCTTTGTTCTGTACCTCAAGGGCAGAGGTAATTATGTGATCGTAGCTAGTCAAGATCATGACATGGACATACAGCAAGAAAACCTCATCCGCAATCGTATTCAGAGTTACGCTGTTTAACACAAAATGAACACACCAGACAACAACATCCAAATAAGCATCGAGTTCGTTGCGGATCTTCCGCTATGTGCTGTTGAAAACCCCCCTTTTCTTCTACGCTTCAGCTAATGTTGATGCCGATTTGGATAAATCTCATCTTCTAATGTGCAACGAGACTCGCATAACGTGACCACTTAAAGCATCTGCGACAAGATCAACCTTAACCTGAAGAAAACTTCGGCCAGATGTTTCCCCAACTGAAGAATAGAGTCTTATTTATATATATATATATATATATAAAGCCTGATATTATAGTTGTAAAATAAGCCTTTTTGAAAAAGTAAGGCTTCCCTAAGTACCTGAGCCGGCCGGCATGCACGAGCAAATGGGGTCATACCGTTACTGTTGTTGAATTTTAAGAAAGATACCTCAAACTACGGGCTGAGGTATCAATGAGTTCGGATGCGACACTGTTGAAGTCAATCGGGGGTGAGGTTGATTGTTACTTTGGGACCTCTAGATATGACGACATGATGCTACGCAGTGATGATGGACTCTTAGAAGAAGACTAGTCTTGAAATAACCTATCGAGCGAGGAAGAAAACGAGCTGATAAAGGGGTTAGCCGAAGAGAACTCAAACGTTGAGCGGTAAGCGACCAAGGTCAGTATGAACGTACAGCCGTTCTAAACGGGCATAAGATCCGTCAGTGGAAGCGCTAGACTAAGAGAGAAAAACACGACAACGGCGAAAATCTCATGGCTAAGTCAAAGGCGGGTTGCTAAATGGGTTCTTATTGTAAATATTGCAATATACATGTGTATAAAGGCGGCATACTGTAGGAAAAACCACCGCGCCAAAAGATTAAACTTATGCGTCAAATTATTATTTGTGTATTTCCAACACATACTTGGCCGTGTAAAAGAGCGGGTGTCCGGTAAGCGCTAAGCTGAATCGTCCCGGAGCTCCCCCTACCATTCTGTCAATTTTCTAGGGTACCCAATATGTCAAAATATGCACCTATCTAAATGCTACCTAACCCAGATGCCTACTCTACTCAATGACTATTTCGGGTAATCTTTCCTCATCTCAAAATTTGTATTATTAACGATTACTATCCAGACCATGCAATAGGCGCGCTCGTTTACGATACGACGGGACTATCCCTCAAAGGGCGCGATAAGCACCTACCCCTGTCTTACCCCTGGAACTGCCTGTTATGTCGTCCGCCGCTTAACCACGATGCATCATACTTGGGGAGATGGGCATAATGGTGTGCGTAAAGATTTCTGTCAGGTTCTCGATGCTGATAGTTGGAAGCTTGATGGTGGCTCCCTAGAACCGATTAATGGACAACGATCAGTCTGTTCTCTCCGGAAACCTCGGCAAAATACCTTGGACGCACAATCATACACAGTGGATATGAGCGCTATTCCACCATCGTGGGTCAGTTACCCCAGGCATCATCACCATGCACCCTTGCCCCAATCGGCGCGCTTGCTCTACATAATATGGCATCCGCCCGACTACACGTTCGGCGGGCTCCGTTCTAGCACCGACGAACCGGAAAACGCTCTTCGGATTAGATGCCGTAAAACGATGGACAGCTTACCTTGACCGGTTTCAAGAAGTCTCCAGCCATAAGTTCTGGACTTGTGCGGTTCGCGCCGCTCGCGATCAGGGTGGTATCTGGCGATCTACACGCCCACTGGAGACCCTTGTACGCTGCAGAGGAGAGGTGTGCATATAACGCTGCCAACAAGTAAGCGATCGACCCGGCCATGGATGCCCACAAATCTGGACCTCGATCGGAGGGTCGTCAGGGCCAATGCGCACTTAAGGAAGACAGAAGCCAAGAATATGCTTTATAAGGGACCGGAGGATCGGACGGTGGGGATTATTGAGATATTGCGGCCATGTTAAATATTTATAAGGTGGGTGGAAGGAGAGTCGACTTCATCGTCCTTCTTCATATCGAGGCATCGTTTCTAAGTATGACGGACATCGCAGGTTTACACATCACAGCGCCATTGATTGGCGCCGTAGCGGTCACTCTGAGTGTAAGTATTAGCGTCCAGTGGCGCAAAATGCTATGCCCTAATGGCTCGCACAGGACTAATATGTAGTCTAGGTCATCCTCTACTATGTCGTACAAGCAGTTTATCTGTTGTATTTCCATCCTCTATCCAAGTACCCAGGACCCAAACTAGCTGCAATCTCGGATGTGAGACACAGGAAACCCCAAGGGATGCGTATGGATATAGAGTGCTAATGGTTAACTAGCTGTGGTGGGTATGGGCACTGATGAGTGAACGCCTCCCCTTCATCGTGGATGATTTACACAAGAAACATGGTCAGTCCAGCAATATCTCATACATCCAGTCGACATCCCGACTAACCCTGAGTATAGGTGACGTGATCCGCATTGGCCCTAACGATCTGTCCTTTGCCACGTCAGAGGCATTCCAAGATATCCACGGCCATATGTCCCAGGGTAAATCCAGGTTTCTAAAGACAGAATTCTACGACAACGACGATCCCACACCTCGTATCACAGGCGCAAGAGACCCCGAAGTTCATGCACGCCAACGCAAAGCACTCTCGCATGCGTTCAGCGCCAAGTCCCTACGCGAACAGGAGGAGATTGTACAGAGCTATGTAAACGGGTTCGTACAACAACTAGCCAAGCTCGGAGAGGATGGGAAGAAGGCGCTGAACATGGCGGAAACTTTCAACTGGCTGACCTTTGATGTGATTGGTTCGTGTCGCTCTCGTCCCGTCCATTGCCCCTATTCCTTTACTCATACTGTACACAGGTGACCTCTCGTTCGGAGAGTCCTTCGGGTCGGTTGAAAATGGCCGGACACATTTCTGGATTAAGATCATTCTCGACTCGGCGCTAAATGCGCAGGTAACGTTTCTGCGAAAGAGACTGCCGCTTATAAACCTCGTTCTCCCATACCTGCTACCCAAAGGATCAGGGGAAAGTCTCAAGAAGCACCGAGAGCTCAGCAGAGAGAAGTCCCTGAAACGACTACAGATGGGAGATACCGGTCGAGCGGATTTCTTCTCTCACATGTTGAAAAAGGATACGATGAGCGAGAAAGAAATGATGAGTCAGACATCAACCCTGTGAGTTACCACCGAAGTTCATTTTCCTAAAAGAGCAATTACCAACTCCAGCGATTGTAGAATCATAGCGGGATCAGAGACGACCGCCACATCGCTAACCGGAATAACGTGGTTCCTTCTTAAGAACCCCGAGTGCATGACGAAGCTTCAGAAAGAGGTACGCGATGCCTTTTCGTCCGTCAGTGAGATAAGCGGCGACTCGACAGCACCCCTGCCGTACCTCCACGGCGTCATCGAGGAAAGCCTGCGATTATTCCCCCCTGTCCCATTTGCGTTACCACGTCACTCTCCGGGGGCTGTAGTCGACGGCCAATATGTACCTAAGGGCACGGCAGTCTGGGTGTCACCGCTCACGATGCCGCGCGACCCCCGCTACTGGCAGGATCCTGAGTCCTTCCGTCCAGACAGGTGGGTAGGTCAAGGATTCAACGACCAGAAGAAGGCGAGTCAGCCCTTCTCCACTGGGCCGCGTGCCTGCCTCGGGATCAATCTCGCGTATCTCGAGATGAAGATTGCGCTGGCAAAATTGGTGTGGTTGTACGACTGGGAGCTGGCTGTGCCGCGGGATGAGTGGGTGCGTGAATGCGGAATGCGTATACTATGGAGGAAGGCCGACCTCTGGGTCAAGTATCGTCCCCGGGCAACCGCGTGAGATAGGAGCTGGTATTACGGTCGCCGCATCGAGGGTTATAGGTGTTACATGGTATTATCAATTGGCTTCTTAAACCTCTGGCGGCCTTCTGGGGGTGTCAGGGCACTTGTGTATATACTTAAAGTGTCCAATATAACCACCCTAGGGCTTGGTCACATAGGCATCACCACTCCATAGTCCTTGAAACGGTGCGTGATCGAAGATGACTAGAGTACAGACAAGGATCATATACCACCTATAAGAGCTTGGAAGCGCATGAAATTTCGGTTCGCGATGCCATTAAGTTCTTAGCCAGCGGCGCAGGGGGTAGGATGGAGGTTAATGGCGGTATCCCAGCCACGAGGCCGTCTTAAAGCAGGCAGGGACGTTAGATATATCATCTTAGTTTCCAATCAAGCTGGCATATTAGACGGATTCTGCACTACCAGAACCTGATCGGTCTGTGCTGGTCTTTCTGCCGCAGGTAAAAGCTGTATCGTGTCCCCAGACGAGTCTCCAGGTCCAGTAGCAGTTGCATCTCCGGCCGGCGCAGGCGCCACTGAAGAGAGAGTCGAGTTACGCCACCAACTCCTGAAGTCATTCCGCTCCTTCACGAGTGCAGCAAGTGCTCTGTATTTCCAATACCACTCTACTCTAGTTTGGTGGCCTTCAAATGCGAACGGATCGGGTTCGTCTCCCGCAACCTCAGTGTAGCCGTTGTCCGTCGGCTTGGATGAGAGTTGACGCACAACACAGGCCAGGCCCAGCGAAGCTACCAATCCCACTGCTGGGCCCCATTGGCCGATGGCGTCCGGTCCCTCCGATTCTGGTATCTTCTCAAACCAGTCTAACTCGAATGAGAAGATGAGAACAAGCAGCATAATAGGTACAGATGCATAGCCAAGCATGCACAGTATATACCAAACTAGTGCTATATTCCTGGCGTATTTCTTCCTCTCCTTGGAGTCCACAACTTCGAAGCGGCTCCTGTCGTCGATCCAAGTCTGCACACTCTCAATATTTACGAGACCCAACGCCCAGAGGGCTCGGATGGGATATTCGAGCTCCGGCACAAAGAAGGCTACAACCCTCCAAGCCAAGTGCAAGTAGTATACAAGGTGAAAAGCTATCTGTGTTGGGGCTGAGGATAGGGTGTTCGCTATCACCCTACGCAGTAGCAGCCGGCGGAAAAGATTGTCGCGTGCCACGCGAGGTGGACGACGGTAATTTCGTTGGCCAAGGATGAACAGTGGATAGAGTATAACGAGTTGAATGATGAGACTGGCCGTAATCTTTGTATGAAACCCGTTTATGTGACCAGGGACGCTAGGCACTCCTACAGCCGGATCCGGCTTGTGACCATCGCTAATCGTCTGCCACCAGCTATCCAAAACAACAGCGACCGTATCTCCGCTGTCATCTCTGAACAGAACCTTCGGCTGCCGCGAGGTGCAGGGGCTGGGGCAGTCTGTCATATTGGGACACGTTTGCTGAATGACATAGTGTGTAATGGAGTTGTAGAATCTGTTGAGGCCGACACTAAGGAACGCGACCGCGGTAACTGAGCCCAAAATCCAACAGTTGTAGAAAGAGTTGAAGTTCAGGCCAATGAAGCGAGGGGAGTACATCCGGGCCATGATAGCGCAGTATAAGCTCGTGAAAACGATAGAGAACAGCGCGATGATGTCGGCGTCGGCGCCGAGCGAGGCCTGTACTGACATGGGGATCGCGTGCACGGCGGCCACGAAAGAGTACACGAAGACGCCGCCCATCGCGACGGTTGACAGCCACTCATGGAATCGAAACGTGAAGGCTATGATAATGCCAATGTAGAACAAGATTCGCTGGAAGCGGGTGTACGTCCCGCTAAGCGGGTAGACGCACCAGACGTTCCAATAGAAGATCGAGGTCTCGTTTGCCATTTCTCGCATGCCTGCCTGCACCACGAGTTGATGCGCATTGCGAATGGTCCAGTATTAGTACCAGGCCGAGATCCTAAGCCCTTAGTGAGGCTCTGCTAAGTTGTCAAGACATGTAGGTATTGCTGCATCAAGCATTCAGCCGATCAAAGCTGACCGCGTCAGCCTGGGCCCTGGGGCGGTGCCCGCCCCGCAACAGGGTGTGACAACTACCCGATCGCATAAGGATCTGCTAACGAAACCCAGCATGAGCCTACAGGTAGGCTTTGGTACGTATCATTAATGATATTCCATAGTGCAGTGTAGAAGGCTAGATGTATTAAGGCAAAGTCAGTACTATCCCAAGTAGCCTTAATAACCCAGGTCCATAATTAGGGCTCCCCAAGAGCCTATGGGGTTTAGCGGTCAAGGGTTGAGCTCATCAGCCCTAGCTGAGCCATGCTTAAGGAGTAGACATTCATTATGCATGGTAGATGGCTTTGTGGTTGTAACTACCGAAGCTCATCAAGCTGCAGTTCCAAAATGTTGCAGTTTGTTCATGTTATACTAAGTAGTCAATCTACAGCACATCCACGGGAGATTCTCGATCTCTTCGTGATTTTTAGAAATAGAAGATACTCATAAGATTGCACGCCGTCAGCGATCCAGGTCTACGGTCGTCTTATTGAGCGCCTCATACTATATCAGCTAAGAGAAACTGAAAAACGGTACATCGAATGACGGTCTCTCAGCTGACACGTATAGGTAGTATCGGCTTAGCGAGATCTTATTGGGGTTTGAACAACATGCGGCTAAGTAAATCTTACCACCACCCAGACTTCCCCGCACTAAACAACATACATACCAACTAACAACAACCTAAACGATGGCAGAAGACGAAAGCACAGCACACCGAACAATGAACTCCGTTGGAAACATCAGATCCGATGGCCACGCGAGGGTCCAGATTGGGAATAGCTACCAAACCATCCACAACTACCGAGATTCGAGCCGCTATCCTGCCGATTCCCACCTCCCCGAAATAGACAGAGCGGCAATACGCGCCAAATTCCTCAAACAACTCTCCTCCTTTCCGTACGAGCGCCGTAAGAACAGGAACCCGAAGCGAGCGGATGGCACTTGCGAATGGTTCACCGCCCACCCCCTCTTCCAAAATTGGCGAAGAGAGACCTCGGCACTTCTTTGGGTTTCCGCAGACCCAGGCTGTGGCAAGTCTGTTCTGGCAAGATACCTGGTGGACGACGTTCTTCCTTCAACCACTACCAGAACAACATGTTATTTCTTCTTCAAGGATGATTTTGACAATCAAAGAGCCTTAGAAGGTGCTCTTTGCTGTATCTTACACCAGCTCTTTATCCAAAAGCCTGTTCTACTCTCGAGCGAGATCCTTGAAAACGTCGAGGAAGAAGGAGACCAACTTTTCACATCTTTCTCTAAGCTCTGGAATATACTTGTTGATGCAACAGCAGATTACATTGATGGATCAATAATCTGCATCCTAGATGCTCTAGACGAGTGCGTGGGCCAAAAGCTCCTTGCCCAGACTTTGGTGGAGCACTATAGCAAAGGCAGGGGAATTTCCACACTAAAGTTCCTTGTGACCAGCCGTCCATACCTTCGAATTCAACAATCCTTCCAGGACCTCAAAGAATCTCAGCCTACTATTCACCTCAGTGGAGAGAACGAAGAAGAGGTCGACAAGATTGCGCAGGAAATCACGATTTCTACGAAGCAACGCATAAAAAAACTCTGTAAAAAACACAAACTTACCATAGACGAGAAGCAGATCTTGGATGATGAGCTTACTACTGGCCGCCACCGAACCTACCTATGGGTCCACCTGGTCTTTGCTGTTATTGAAGAAGCCGTCTCCCTTAACAAAAGTGATTTGCGTACCACCATCCGCAAGTTGCCCCGCACAGTCGAGGAGGCATATGAAAGCATCCTTTGCAAGAGCCGTGACCCCGAAAAGGCTAAAAAGATTCTATGCATTGTTGTTACAGCAGATAGGCCACTTCATCTTAAAGAGATGGCCGCAGTGCTTGCTTTCCAAGGAAGTCACCAGCGCCATAAGGACCTCGAGCGAGACACACTGCCACTAGACCGTCTACATATTGCAATCCGAGAAAATTGTGGGCTTTTTGTTGCTATCCAAGATTCGCAAGTCTTTCTTCTTCACCAGACAGCGAGAGAGTTTCTAGTTCGGTTGCCACGTACGTTATCGGATCTTCACTCTCCTTCCCTGAAGTGGCAACACTCTCTGGACCTTGAAGAGTCGCACGGTTTGCTCTCAGAGATATGTATAAGATATCTCCTCCTTGCCGACTTCAAGAAGCAGGTCGATTCGAGAAGGCAACGTAAACCGGGTGACAGGTGCAACTTCGTCTTCCTAAACTATGCTGCAAGTTACTGGGCAGACCATTATTGTCAAGCGCATAAGACACACATCACGGATTTTAGACGTTTGGCCTTACAGCTCTGCGACACAAACTCCCCTAGTTGCTCAAATTGGCTAAAGGTGTACGGGAAAAAGCGACTGGAAGATCTAGAGCTTCTCCGTGAGCTCCCCACTCCCTTGCTGATCACATCTTATTTTGGTTTGGACAACTTGGTCAAACATATCCTGCGCCTTGACCAAACAAGTCTTAATAAAAGGGGTGCTTTAAGCAAACGAACGGCTCTGTCATGGGCTAGCGAGAAGGGATATAACTCGATCGTCCAGTTACTCCTAGACCGAGTCCCGAAGCACCAGGTGATTATAAGAGACAAGTTATTACCATTATCTCCTACCATTGTAAACCGGACGGACAAGTTCGGCAAAACACCATTGTGTTATTCTGCGGCAAACGGACATCTAACCATTTCCAAACGCCTCCTCAATAGAGGCGCAAAGATTAACGTCAGAGACAAAAGTGGCCTGACGCCTCTAGAATTGGCGGCTTATCACGGTCATAGTGATATTATGGCGCTCCTACTTGAAAACGGTGCCCGGCATGACTTCGCATCCAAAGGTCTAGAGACAAGGGATCGATACGGGGCGACTCCTCTTATGAGAGCTGCAATGAAGGAGAAGAAAGCTGCCGCACAACTGCTGCTATACAGTGGTGCCAAGGTCAATGCTTCAGATAACACAGGCAGGACGGTTTTAATGCATGCCATAAAATCCCCAATGTGCCGCAATGGGGAGATAGTAAAGCTGTTATTAGATAGCGGTGCTAACATTGATGCTGCAGATAATGTTAACCGGACGGCTTTGGTGCATGCCTCAATATACCACAATGAGGAGGCAGTAAAGCTTTTATTAGATGGCGGTGCTAACGTTAATGCTTCAGATAATGTTGGCCGGACAGCTTTGATGTATGCCTCACTTTACCGCAATGAGGAGGCAGTAAAGCTTTTATTAGATGGCGGTGCTAACGTTAATGCTTCAGATAACGTTGGCCGGACAGCTTTGATGTATGCCTCAGCAGTAGGCCATAAGGGGATAGTAGTAAAGCTATTATTGGATAGCGGTGCTGACGTTACTGCTTCAGATAGGTTGGGCTGGACGGCTTTAAAGTATGCCTCAGAGGGCTTCTATAAAGTGGTGAGAAAGCTATCATCACTGAGAGGCGCTACTCTTTACCCTATAGAAAAGCTGCTTCAAGACGTAGGCGCTAATTTTAACCTTATAGAAAAGCTGCTTCAAGACGCAGGCGCTAAAATGGAATAATAAAGGATGTTGCAAGTTCATTTTTGTTTGGTTTTTTCCTCTTTGCCTTGGACAAGCTCAAGGGGCAGTTGTAAAATTATAAAGCATGTTGGCAGCTTTTCTATAGTTCCATTTAACTAAACAATATTACATGAATTAGTTAATAAACGCTAGATTATTTATTAAGCTTTCTTTTGTTTAAAATGTTTATAAATATATAAGTAAGCTAGTTTTTTATTAGTTTTAAATATTAAATTAAGTATATTTAGATTATATTTAATATAAAAACTTTTAAAAACTTATATTATTTAATTATAATTATAATTAATGTTTAATAATATTTTATTTAAAGTATAATATATAAAAATAATATTATAGTTTAGTTATTATGCTTAGTTATATTAAAGCTAAATATATTAATATTATAATATTAATTAAATAAGTTAAAATTTATTATTTATAAATATTATTTATTAAATAATATTTATAGTTATTAATATTAAAAAAAATAATTTAATTAAAATAATTTATTAATTATTTATAATAATAATTTATTAATTATTTAAATAAATAATATATTAGTTAATAAAAAAAATTATATTATTTAAAGTTATAATTTATATTATATAATATTATATATTATAATATTATAATATAAAACTTTTAATTTTAAAAGTAGTTAAGCTTTTTTTTTAGTTTTTTATTTAAAATATTATAAATAAAATATTTTAATAAAATAAAATTTATAATTAAAATATTATTTATATATTAATTATAAAATAAAAAAAAAAAGTAAATATTTTAAATATAAATTATATAATAAAATATTTATAAATATATAATAAATAAGTTTAATAAAAACTATTAAATTTTATAAATTTTAATAATTATTTAATTAAATTATTTAATTATAATTTAAAATATATTAAATTATATAAAATTTATTAATAAAAAATTTATTTAATTTTTTTTTTAATTATTAGTTTTAATATTTATTATTAATATAAAAAATAAATTTTATATATAATTTATATATAATATTTTTTTATTATATTAATAAATTATTAAAAAAAAAACTATAAAATTTTAGTTTTAATATAATTAATAATAAGTTAATTTTTTAATATTTAAAAATATAATATATTATAAATTAATTATAAAATAAAAATATTAATTATAAAATTAAATATAATTAATATAAAAATTATAAAAAATTATAAAATTTTTTATAATTAAAAGTTTTTTAATATTAAAATATAAAATAAAAAAAAATTAATATTATTTTTATAAAATAAAATTTTTAAAAAAAAAATTAAAAAAAAAAAAACTTAAATAAATTAATTATATATTTAATTAATTTTATTTTTTTTAATTAATTTAATTTAATTATAATTTATATTTAATAAAATTTTTTAAATTTAATATATAATTTTAAAATTAAATTTATATATTTTAAAAAATAAAATAATAATTTA